>JAZGTK010006937.1:0-20041 GCA_036877625.1 Ambastaia sidthimunki | reverse complement strand
AAGAGACGACGAGAACGAGAGAGCAGAGAGAGAGATTCAGGTCGCCAAAGCCATCAGCTGGGACTAAAACTCATCAGCCAGAAAACAAACTGGGCCACACATCCCTCTTTGGGTGGTCTGGCTCCATTGCACTCATAGAATGAACGCTGACTCTTTTCCAGCGGATGCAGCCTCAAATCCTGCCAGGGACCACGGTTTTATAGCTACACCACTCCAGCTCCTGACGCTCTCATTGCGACCGAGAAATCCTCTGGCTAATGACATCCAGCCCTAGACCTGGAGGGGGAGAAAGGGTTAAAGCAAGCCAATTGAGCGAATAATAAGTTCAATTAGGAGATTGGAGGGCTGGTGTGCAATGAAAACCAGAGGACACCACTGCAAGCTGTTCCTGGAGAGACGGGAACCATGGGAAGGAGAGAGGCCTGGCAGGTGGCCAGAGACAGGACTTTATTGAGGTACTGACTCCTCTGGTTGGACGATGTGAAGGAACTGATGTTGGGTGAAGTTCTCGAGGGCAGATGTAAAATGAAATGAAATCTTCCATGATCTTCCATGAGCACAAAAAAATGTCATAATGTGTGGCAATTCAATGGAGCTAATGTTAAAGGTTTTTATCACTTATATGCAAATTCATATTTCATAACCCACAACAAACCCAGGAGAACACGTAATGAAATGAATGCAAGCAATATCAGGTTATAGAATACAATGAGGCATTGGATTATTGATGTGGGATTTTCTTCCTCTATGTATTTTTTGTTTACTGTGCTGAAACGAAAGCCAGGTTTCTGTTTTCAATTGGGACTTAATGTCCATTTTAAATAACCATCGATTTAAAAGAAGTTATTTTTGCGAGTGTGAAACACTTCAAACAGGCATTGGAGAAGCAATAGCCAGCAAAATGTCCATTACTTATTAAGTCGCAGTAAAATGATTTGTTTGTTCAGATGCTCTTGAATAATGCATGAAATTCAAATGGATAAACCACATTGTCATTTCCAGTAACATTTTCCTATTATGGTTTGTTTTTTATGTACAAAATGGGACTTTCTTTTTCTTTAGACAGCACTAATTTGTCTCCATTCCTTATCCCTCCATTCCTAAACAACATAATATTGTACAATGGCTTGTACTCAGCCATTGGAGTCTTTGAAATTCTGTAATAAGGCACCAAGAATATTAAGACACCAACTTTTAGTCAATTTAAGCACACGCACACCACAGCGCCATTTTTCTTGAATGAACTTTATTTAAACAACAGCACTTGAAAACCAAAATCAAAAAACCAAAACATTGTCATACAAACAAAGGAGCCAAATGATGCACATAAGTTAATTATCACTTAGTGATAATGACAATGCATTTGATTGACTAGGAAAGTACCAATTCAGGAGTGGCAATCCTGATTCACATTGTAGGCGTTTATGAGTACAAAAATCATGAAAACAATGATGAAAATTATGAGATCATGTCATTTTTGTCATCTCCGAAGCAAAGAACTGGAACATTGTGCTTAGTTCAGAGGCACTGTAAGAGAAACAAAAGTATTAGCAAGAAGAGTTAAGAATACTTTTCCTCAGAAATCCACGGGGTTATAAAAATCTCATAAAGCAGGTGTTTGCGTAAGATGTGTCTGGTTTGTATGTTTCTCTTGTGTTTTCTTGTGAATATTTAAGTGATCTAAGTGATTGTAAACATCAAGTGGGTCAAATTTGACATTGTCCATATCTAATTGTTTGTGTGCATGTGTAAATAATGTCCTTCAGATTTTGAATGAAAACTTTGAAAGTCAACCCAATGTTTTAATGGCTTTGACCAGATACTTGAAATGACAACTCAAACTTCAGGAGTCAAACCTAGCCTTTGTCTTAACCGCAACTCCACTACTCAGACATACCGCTCCGGGAGTCTGCTGTCTCTCAAGGAACTGCTCTCTTCACAAGGAGACATGATCACCTCCACTTAACCTCGACACCACAGCATGAGCGAGAACGATTACTTTCCCGCCTGGTGAACGAGAAAATGAGGGAACAGAGAGATGGTATAGTGAACTGAAAAGACTGAATGAGAGTGAAAGACTTAGATAATTGGGCAGTGACCTTGACCTAGTGCTCATCAGGGACTCTTGGAATCTTCTTTGTTTTCTCCTAAGCGCCTCTCTCTTCACTAACTCTGACAAAGGCAGAAGGGAGGAGGTGATGGAGGAGAAGAAGCGCGTGATGTTCTCTCACGCTGAGTGGGAAGCCAACCCCGCGGCAGGTTAAACACTAGTCTAGGACACACAGACACATGCGTGCACATGCTCTCATCATTTATGAGGATAATTGGAGGTGTATAGAGATGGACTCATCAGAAGTGCTTGTCTCCAGCTGATCTGGGCTCGGCGGGGTGGCGGGATTTTGAGAAGACGCTTGGGAGAGTAACGAAAGGGGCGGGACGGGCCGCCAAAAGTAACAGATGATTGACAGACTTAAGTAAGGTGTAGATCAAGCAGGCAATCACTACCATGTTATTAAAGACCTTTTGCAAGATCCTGCAGGTATCCAACATTTCACAGTGAAGATTGTGTGTCTTGTACTTAAAGGCTATATCCATTATCAAATGCAACCAGAGACCATGTGTCATGTGAGAAGTAAATTCCAGCATTTATTCCATTTAAAATGTCAAACAAGAGCTCCTGAGATTTTGAATACTTTTAATCAGAGAACTTCAACTGTGTGTGCAGTATATGATGAAAATGTTGGGCCAAAACAAATGACCAAAACTGTTGATTCCATGTCAGATTTTAAAAGAAACATTCTTCACACTTGACTATCACTAAATCTGTGTCAACCCAATCTTAGCTGTTAGCATGACTCATATCATGTAGAGCTAGTAGTTAATCGTGATTGGGATGTAATCTATACTTTTTGAAAAAAATATATGTATACCCTTTATAGCTAATGTTCCACCGGAATGCATTAGTATTTATAGGCATGTGCAAATGTGCACACTGTGTTTATGTGAAGAATTCAGGACGCTCAAAGTAATTTAAGAACCACATTGGCATTTTGCACAGTAAAGACTCTAAATGAAACATTTCCATTTGTAATAGACAAAACAAGGACATAGACCACAACTATCACTTCGAAACAAAAACAGTTTAAGGATTAGCGTAAGGTTAACATCAATATTTTTTCTATTATTTGTGAAAGAGCAAGTAGCAGCTGATTCTCAAAAGCAAATCAGAACCCTGGATCCAAGAGTTGCCACGGTGACGTGAACGTTTTGCAACAGGTGGCCATGTTGCCTCAAGTTAAAGTCTTTTTTCTGCTGATTAACGTTCACTCAGAATGCAAAGTTCATGCTTTCTGAGTTCTGATTGGCTCAATAGAAAGATTGTCATTTTATGCACAAAAAAACATATAATTTCCAATGATACTTTTTTCTTATTTTAATATTGAACTCATCTGCCAAGTGTTGTTCTCCTTGAAAAAGTACATAATGCTGATAGAACTGGCAGTATATATATATCACATGATTTACTCAGTAACTTCAGTAACTGCTTCTAATTCTTTCCTTTCTGTTTTGGCAGTGTTCTTTCTTTCACAACATCTCTCATTACAAAAACAACTGCTGCAAGCCGAAAGCTGATATTAGACCATGAAAATACAACTAAAAATAACAGCAAGAACAACCATAATAACAATAACAACAATAATAATTGTGGGTGAAGATAGCAATAAATAGTGCTGTGGAGTTGGGTGTGGGTAGGTGTGGTCAAATCAAGACATTGTGGGCACCAGTCAGTAAAAGAGACCAAGATGAGGGAGGCAACAGAAGAAAAAATGGACTACCACACTTCCACACAAGCGCCTGATTGTTGACAGTTGCTGGAAATCGTTTGTTTTCTCTTACTAGGTCAGTGGCAGGCTGATGCAGTTAGACTGCATCTTCACCATCGTCCTTTAATCTGTCCATAGCAGTCAGTCCTCCTGCCATTTGGTCCAACATTTTATTCTTGTTGTCTTTTTAAGTGCTGAGAAAGAACAACTGGGACAAAACCTATGATCTAAACGTATTTGTATAAAGCAAGCACTCAACCATATGACAGGAGTGACAGATCGGGAGGTTGGGAGCAGTCTGGGTTGGGTGTATGGGTTGCATGGGTGGTGGGATAGAGGGTTGATTTCGTTAACCATGTGGGACTGCTTGGAATGATGTGGTTGGTTGTGGGAGGGATGGCGCAATCTTCAAAAGCGCCATTGGGCTAACTGTGGACCTTTTAGCACACCACATGTGTTTATAGTAGGGTTCATGGGCTGGGTTCATGTGTACACCCAAGATCTCATCTGTACCTCCAACCCAACCAACTGCTTTTGCCCCTAGATGAGGCAAGACGAGGATAGCCACAGCCACCCACAAAGCTCCACAATTAGGCAGGATATTGACATCCTAATAATGATCCATGGCTCATCTAAAGCTCTGTCCCTGCCATTAACCCTGTAGAGGTGAAGAAGATAGTGGTATCTTGTAAAAGACCCTCTGCTCTTAAAGTCAGATTATAAGGTTTATGTGTCTTGTACTGCAAATGGAGTGAAAGACTGGCCTTTTTGACATTCCTATCATTCTAGTTGGAATATTGGGGTTGAGGCAGACATCTTAAAATCTGATATTAACAACCTGCAAATTTGAGCATTTACAACTAGGAAATAAAAGCTTTCCAGCCAACCAGAGTCTTTTCCTGTAGTATTCTGTAGGGATTGTTCATGTACCATCTCATCCTCATTTGTACCTTGTGATCGATAGTACACACTTGGTTCATAACTCACTCCTAATTTATCTACAAAAACACTCTGTGTGCCACTTTAATTAATATGTAGATCTTATCTGGTTTGGTTTGCCTTGGTCCTTAGAGGACACTGTATATTTGTCAGTATATTTCTAAACTACACACTCGTTCTCTACAGAATAGTTGTAAGTGCTCACTTCTAGACTTCCCCCCACCTAAAGTCTCTATTGAGACTATTTTATCTCTGATATTCTGCTTGATCTCGGGGACTGGGGGAGGAACCACATGGGGGCAGGGAGCTGGGCCTGGCTGATCCTAGAGGCAGGCCTTTGTCTTTACTCTCGTCTTGGCCAGAAGAAGAAGCTGGAGTTGAAGCAGAGTTGACTGCTCCTGTTGAAGTGCCCTCATGCCCACTGTAGATCTCCTCATGGCCATCCTCACTGGACTCTGCATCTTCTGAACTGGAAAGCAGCTCCTCATCACGATATTCAGCCACGTCCACACCACTGCCCTCAGCTCCCAGCTCCTTCAGCCGGCCGTGATGTTTCACATGGTAGCGCTGGTTCTGGAAAAATTTAACAATGGTGTGTTTGGGCAGATCCAGTTGAGCTGACAGTGTGTGAATTGCTTCCTGGTCAGGATAGAGGCCCACATCTTGTATGAAGCTCTGTAGGATGCCTAGAGCCTCCAGCGAAATCTTGGTTCGGGAGCGAGGCTTCTTGGCAACAGTGCTGACCCCTCCACTGTTGCCTGGACCTGTGATAGACTGAGGGTTCTCCTCAGCTCCAGAACTGGGCACAGGGTCTTCTCGGATGGGAGAGTGGTCCTTTAGTGGCTGAACAGGCTGTCTGTGAAGAGCCTGATGAGAAAGAGGAAAGGTTTTATTAGTGAGACAGTGATACTTTACCTAAAGCTGGAAACAAAGGTCATCAGAAAAAAAGTAAAGTAACTGTCTAAAAGTTCAAAGTGTTCTTTCAATGAATGTCTTTTAGAGTTAATGTCCTCAATGCAGTTGAGTATGTGATGACCTCTGGTAAAAATCCAACCAGACTGCCTCAGGCTATGATTGTTTAACTTTGTATATTGTAAACGTATTCTGCAAGATTGAATATCTTGTCATTTTGTAATGCACTGAGGCCATTAAGACAACTACCAGCATGTGAACTGACACATCAACCATACACTACACAAAGAAGCCACATAAAATACAGCAAAAAAGTGCAAAGACTAAACAAATACACACAAAAAAACAAAATAAATGACATCAAAAGAATCTGTAATGAAATATGTTTATAAAAAATGACCACTTGACATATAATGATAAGTTGGTGGGATATATTCTATCCCTGTAAAGTTTTTACTCACTGTTAAGTATAAGACAAAAGCCATCAGATAGCTAGAAATGACACTTTCAACTTTGACATAAGACTTTTAGGATAGACAAATTTCTTGTACAAACACAGTGTAACAATTTTTCAACACGGTAGCAGGCTAGCAGAGTAACGCTGTTGTTTTTATAGAGGTGCTGAGATACTCCATATGCTTGTCTCAATAAATCAGCCATTTTCCTCTACAGTTTGTGTGGGCGTAAAAGGGGAAGAGTTAAGCAGGGAAAGGGGGGTACAGATGGCTAAGCAGTGATAAAATAGAATTCAATATAAATAGCAAGTATTTTGCAGAGTCAAGAAAAAAGATCTGACGGGTTCCAATACAAGGAAGGTGCAGGGTGTCACAGCTGAGCTATCTGAGTCTGTGGCGCTGTCCTGCTGGGTTTATGACCAGGGTGGGGTGCCCAGTGCCTCCACACTGGAATGCTAAGCTATAAATCTGCGGTGCATTAAAATTAAAGGACCTACATAAAGATAATAGTCATGCGCCTCTCTCTCTCCTGCTCTCTCTTTATTCCCTAAATAATAACAGGGTATTTTTTAAATAATATTGAGGGCAGGCCAGACCATGAAATTGCTCCGATTTCACTTGTGGGGGCTGCTTTGGGCTGGCGCTTTACAGGAAGTGTGTAGGTTTGTTTTTTTTCTTCTCTATTGCTCCATAATGTATTACTTTCCATGTCTCAGAGAAACAAACAGAGGCCACAAGAAAGGGTCAGAAAAAGAAATGTCAAAGAAGTTTAAAGATGGTGAATAATTAGATTGACCACAAGGAATAACACTGCAAAATACGCATTAGCCCAGCTAAAGAGACCACACACACACACCCATTCACAGCCCATTCATACTGTATATATTTGCTGTATATATTATATTATGAAATTCTGGGAAGCAGTTAGGTTCATTTTTTATACAAAAAGTATATACAATCTAAAATGCACAACACACACATTAAACAGAGATTGTGTGCAGTTTTTTTGTTTGTTTTATTTTGGCCTCCTTGTAGAGTTCCAATGGATCATTTTCAAACTCTGTGCCACACACACACACACACACACACACACACACACACACACACACACACACACACACAAACACCTCATAAGCAGGCCTGTTCTCATTCACAGACTAATGATCACATCCATGTGTCCTAACTAAGAAGGAGTCTTCCAAAAGCCCATCCAGACTAAAGGGTCTAAGGGGCCTGTTCCTGGGCTCTAACGGAGGACGCTAATGAAGACCTTTGCTGCCAAGCCAAAAGAGTGACTCCATTTCAAAATCAACCCCAATCCTGCTTAAGCTATGAAGTCAGCCTCCGATTTCCTCCACGATCCAATTCATTCACCTACTCAGTTCTCAAACAACGTCTTCTCAACCACAGGAGTCACTTTTAGACACAGGGCCATTTTTTCCTTCACCCCCTCCCCTTTTTCTCGGTATAATTTAATATTTATCCTCATCATTTTCTTCTTTGATTCCAAGCAGGGACGGCTTTGTGAGTTCATTGCATTAAGAAAAAGTAACTTTTCTTTAAACACAAATCAAGGCAAATTATGGTGAAGAAGTATTAAAGAATTATAGAACATAAAAGATTCAGTTGATTCTTAATGAGGACTGTCCTCGAGGGGATGAAGGCGGGGCTGGAATGGGGGAACTATGTTGCCACTGGAGACGCCATTAACAGCCAGTTAAATATGTAATGATGAGAAAGACACTTTGCTGTTGGTTTGCTTGTGCATGACTTCACCTTCCCCAAATCATCCTCTGCATAATTTTCCTTTTCTACATTTCAATACTTTGAAAATGGGTGTGAGTGTCCTGATGGTAATTTAAAGGCAGGGTAGGCGATTTTTTTTCCAGGAACATTTTTTGTTATGTTGGTTGAAAGTTTCTTCATATCCTGAAAGCAATTACTAAGTGGTCTAAATGTACTTATCATATATCAATAAATCTTCTGTGGAAGGCACAGGGCTATAAAATGTTTGTCCAATCATTGTAATCGGTCCGAATGCAATGATAGGATATCCTACTTGCCTGTCAAACTATGCATGGACATGGCTTTGGAGAGTGCTCTGAAGAGAGGGTAGGATCTTATGCCTTTAAAGATAGATTGCTATGGCTAGCCTCTCCGAAATTGCCTACTGTACCCTTTAAGAATGTGTAAACTTAGGCCACACAGATAACAGAGACAGTCAATTAGTAACCAGTAAAAACCCAATATGATTAAACCTTATTTATCAGCACACATCACACACCCACGTCTAGGCATTATATTAATATAACTGCAGAGATAAAGACTCGTAATTAGACAAGACGATATAAACAAATAAGAAATTTCATGTTTTCATAAATGATCTTATGCTGCTTATACTCAATAATTTTTGGGGGTCAGTAACGGTAAAATAAAATGTTTGCCATGGTGGGTGTGTGTGCATGTGCAAGTATGCGAGTGCCAACTTTTTTCAACCCAGCACTCAGTGGGGGTCCCAAACCACATGGCAGGGTCTAGAGGGCACTCCAGTGCACATTGCAGCATCCAATTTAGCAAAAACAAAAGAGAAATTATTCATAAGCAATGTCCTGCCAAATGAGCAGAGGGAGGCACTTAAGACCACACACACGGATGCGTCGCAGGAGTTGCGAGGAGTCATTCAGAGTGTGTTAAGGTGTGTGAGCATGTCTCAGGTGAGGTAGGCTGCACGCAGAGCTCGCTTACCCGTCCTAGAGTTGGCTGAAACCGCTACGCTACGACACCATGCACAGGACACAAACACACATATACACGCACATATACATGCAATGATGGCATCACACAGGCGATTGTGTTGCTCTGTAAACAAAGTAACACACTCAAGGCATGTGAGCGGTGCGATGTTTAAGCAGAATTGTGTTTCATTTGTGAAACTTAAAATGACACGTTGAAGAAACATGTTTCCTTTTTAACATACAGTATGAAATCAAATCTACAGGCTTGTAATTCTCTCTGCCTTCTCATTCCCTTTAAAATCACATCATTATTTATGGTAAGTTATATTATCATACAAATGCATCACCTGTACAGGTTTCTCTCACCTGTGAGCAGGACATGTACAGCAAGCAACAGGAAATGGCAAAACCAAGAGTCAAGTTGGAGAGGAGTGATTACAGAATGCTGTGAGGGAGGATGGGAAATTGCTGTTGCCCCCCTTCACTCCCGTTGTGGAGTCACAGTAAAGGGGTCTCTGCTAAATAAACTGTATACATGTACAGTACGTGTGTTCATTCATTAATGTGCTCATGTCTGTACGCGCAGCTGGGACACATGTGCCGACTGTGGTAGTGGAGCCGAGGGGGCTGCTGGGGATTTTGATCTGAGTCTCTCATTATTACATCAAAAAAGCTGCTCAACAGCAACAAGGACACACGTGTAAACTTACATACACTCCATACAACACAACACAATATTCTACATAACACAAAAAGTGAAGAAAATAATAATTATGCCACAACTAAAGGTTTTCCTTACTTTAACTAAACGGTTTCTTGCAACTAGACCCTGATCACTCAACCAATGGCTGGCAGAGAGGCGGGTATAGTTATAGTGAATATTGTGTAAAGGTTTATGGCCAAAGCCACTGTGGAATTACTAAAGAGGTCTGCTGTACTGAAATCCCATGAGTCACTACGTGTGTGTGTGTTCGTGTGTGTGTTCGTGTGTTCCTTCTCTTCCCGTAATTATTAATATCAGGGCTGTGGTGGCACTGTCTGTCAGGGTGTGTCCTAAATGGGGCATTTCCTTCTGCGCCCAAAACACATAAATGAGTGTATTTACACACACACACACACACACTGCCAACAGACTGTTTATTCCACTGACATAAAAGAGAAAGCACAAGAGAGAGAGAAAGATTGGTAATAGACTAAGAGAGTAACCGACAGTCGCTCTGTCTCCATTTGTTAGTACTTAATCTTAATATGACTGCTTAACTAAAGTTAATAAATGTTAATAAACAGCAATCATTGGACGTGAATGAAACCACAATGCCTCACTGGCAGGATGAGAAAGAACTGTAGGTTTAAAGAGAAAGCAAGATGGAAAGCATTGATTCAAGTGTTGGTAGATTTATGCATGTGTGGTTTGTGTGTGCATGTATTTACATATAAGTATTTGTGTGTATATGTGTGTGCAAACAGCACACAAATGTGTGTCTATGTTAATGCTGGAAAAGTGTGTGACCATAGTCTATACTGTAATGACCCTGGCTGGCAAAGGGGAAAGTCCATTTAATCAGTAGTGTGTTATTTTGAATTCTGTGTGTTTGCGTGTGTGTTTGTGTGTGTGTTTGTGTGTGATTAAAGAGGTTGCAGTGTGCAGGGTTATTAGATGTTGGCAGGAAAGCTGCATAAATGATGCTGATATTAAAACTACAGCCTTTGAGAAATTCACACAATAAACACAAACACATAAACAGAGAGAAAATTGTGGAATTGTGCTTAAACAACAAAATTGTTTGCTCCTAACTTTTAATACAAAAGTCTCATTAAAGAGGTCATATCATTTTGATTATTTCTCATGTATAATGTTACATTTTTGCAGCATATTATTTTTACGGCTGTATGCATTAAAGGTTTTCAACTGGATGTTTAGGGGAAGCTCACCTGAGGGTCAGGGGGCAGGTGCAGTACAGTGTGCAGCCGTTCGCTGTGGTGATGGCGGGACTCCTCCTCATACACCAGGTCCCTGTCAGCCTGCGGTAGGCTCAGAAACCTCCGGATAGTACACAAGTTCTCCCAGAGCGTCCTGTTCTCTGGGCTGGGACTCTCCTTCCAGCGAAGCAACTCACACAGCCAGCCCTTCAAGACAGCAGAGAATTTTTATTCAATTTTATTAAACAATGTTTCCAGTTAAAATAGAGTTTACAAAAAACTCTTGCAAATGTATATCTATAAAGTTGCAAATGTATATCTATAATTACAGTCATGTGAAAAACCAGTAAGTGATAACAAACAATTTCCTTTAAGTGCATAAAATATACTTCATCTCTAACCTAAATCACATGCAGTTTTGGTTATCTGTTTGGTTTATTGTTTTACTGGTAACTCATGAAAATAAAGAGTAAAAAAATGATAAATTGTGCAGAATTGAGCTTTAATGGCTGTCAAGAGCCCCATTATAGTACAAGTGTGTATAGTGAACGGTTGAGTGTATTTTTTGTGGTAACTGTATATCACATTGTTAACTGCACTGCTTTTAGGATTATGCCCACAAGATTTTCCCTCCCTGTACACCTGTGTCAAGAATGTGACAATAAAAGTGAATTCTCTCAAACAATAAATATAAATATAGCAATAAAGCACAATTACTCAAGTAATTTATAGCCCTGTAAACAACTACCACCACAAAACATTGCGAGTACATTGAAAGAACCGAGAGAGAGAAAAGAGTGTTTGAAAGACAGAGTGAAATGGTGGCAGATTAGAAAAATTTGATTATCTCTGCTAGACTGGGCCAGTCTTTGACACCAGCTGTTGTGTGCAGCCAACCTCTTCCAGCACACATTGTTAATGACCTGAGCATCTCTCTCTCTCTCTCCTTTTCCCCCAGCTCCTCCTGGCCAGCTGCAGCAGATGGACGCGTTCAGCCATGACCCCCCCACCCGACCCCGGACCTGTGAGACCTAAGCGCATCTGTCACACACACATTTATGCTATACATATATATACAAACACCACCGGGGTACCACTTTGCTGACGCATATAATGCGCTCACATATTTAAAGGCTCTGCATCTAACGCATGCCTCCAGATGAGGTGGTCACACCTGCAAAGTCATGCCCTAATAACACAGTTCCTCTATAAACCAAGCAGCAGAGACTCTCAGGCTATTACATGGTAAGAATTAGGCACAGCTGGGAGCGGGACCATATTTGACTAAATCAATTATCTCTCTTTGGTCTAAAATGAGACAGAGACAAACAAATGATCCAATAGACTTTTGGATTAAAAAATTCTTAATCATCACTCTGAATGTTGTGCTTTTCCAGCTTGTGTTGAAGAAATTGATCACTGCTGGTCTTTGCACTATTGCAATGCGGCCAAACCAGGGTCCAAAATAACCTTTTCGTCACACTAGACGGGAGTGGGCGAATAAGAAAATTTCTCTTACAAGCAATGCAAATGAAAAATGACTCTTGTATTATTACTGTAAGATACACATTGGGTTCCAAAAGTCAACATTGCAAATAACATATTTGACAAGTTAGCTTTTTATGTACAGATGGTCAGATTTTCTTGCATCTATTAAATCCACACAAGACGCTCTGAGAAACATTCTCAGATCATGCTGGGTAACATAGATCTCCAGGTTTCTGCAGGTCATTGTGTTGCTTTCAGGATCATAAATTTTATTTATTCGCCAAAGTCAATTTTGACTCACGTTTGGTGCTTGGCAAGTGTTAATTTTGTACTCTGGCCTAAACCGAAGCTTATAAAGACATTCCTAAAGACAAAAGCAGATTGCGCTAGTGTGACGTTATGCTTGAGCTAGCAATTGTTTGAGAATAGCCCTCAAAAACATTGACAGTTGCTCTTGTATTACTTACACTTTTATGATTTTGGCATTTTTGTCTGGAACAAGTGTCAATGTAAAAACTATGTGGAGCGAAATCAGATCTACGTCTGTTGTGTTGAAAATACAATGAAAAATCAAGCTGATGTACTGATGCACGTCTGCATTGCGACGTCAGCTATGACTCATGGGAGTGGAGGGAGAGATTAACAGAGAGAAAAGAGAGATCCTTTGGCAGGAATTTAAATAGTAAGTCAGAGATGAATAAATAAAGGAAATTTATCAGGCTATCTGCTCCTGCTGTTGTTGTTGTTTATCAACTGCAGAGACGCGCCAGGATCAGATATAAACGCCTGCGTAGATGGACACTGTTACTTCCCCTACACTGACAGAGGAAAGACGCGTTTATGCTAAGTTTAAGCTTAGCATCGTCTGGATTAAACAAAACAAAAAACAAATCACTGTAAAATCTAAAGATGCCTCAAATTATTTATTATGTACTCAGGTAATATATATATTTATTAGATAAATGTGTTTTGTATTATATTTGAAATATTTGTATTATATCTATTAAGAATAAATGACTGAGGTTAGATTAGAAGTTACTTGTAATTTGCTAGTTTAATGTCAGGTTTAGTTGAGGCATTATATTAAATTAAGGAACAGAAAAGTGTCAGGTTTACAAACAGGCTCTACAAAGATAAAATCTGAGTAAATAGTTATTGAATCCGTTCTTACTTGGCTCTTGTTGGCTGCCACTTTGGCAAACAGTGCCTGAGACACTTTTGCCCTTTTCATCTCCTGCTGGATTTCATCATAGATCGCTGACGTGATGTTAACCAGCGGCTCCAGCTTCAGGGGAAGGTCAGGATTAGGACCAGAGGACTTGGACTGGGAAGATCCACGGGTCAGTTTTGAAGTTAAGGAGACAAACAAGACATTTTTAGATCAATATTTATAAAAAGAACACAGTATAAGATGTAAGATAACATACTGTACATGCATGACTTTTCAGACCCCTGTTTGTATTTGCAGTGTACTGAGATTAGAGCAGATAAGTCATTAAGGCATCCTTTAGTAAACGCTTTGTTGTACGTGTTTGAAGTATGGTGTATTGATTTTACAGTGGTGTGCTTTTTCATTGAATGTTTGAAGTCGCTTTGCAGGCACAGGCAAGTAATCTCACATTCCCCAGTAAAAACGATTGCAAGATAAACATATACAGACATAATAGTAATGATAATACACAACCACATTCCTTAAGACTGAGAATGAGAACTTTGTTCTCGCATCAGACGGATTTTATTATCTGCATGGTTTCATTGACATCGGTCTTGAGGTTGAAAGCAGGGCTATTCATATGGTTCATACAAGCGTTCTAGAACGTCCACGCACAAGGTTCCAGGTCATTTAATATAAACATGCCTAAACAGGAGCAAAGTCGTGTTTCTGCTTCTGTCACAAAGTGTTTAAGGGCAAGAACCCTTGAGTTGGACACAAGTTTAAATGTGTATAAACCCAGGAATCTCTAATAAAAATGTAATGCAAAAATATAAATATGATTTTTCGCAAATAGTTTGACTAATTCTATTTTTGCAAATAGACAACATTTTGTATATATTTTATTGTTACACTTAAAACAAATCTTCTCTCAGAATGAGGTGCGCTGAGAAAAATAGCACTTAGCCTAAATACATTTTATTTCAAATATTATTAAACATCACTGAATCAACTTTTATACATTTGGTGACACCAACAAAACTAACTTTATAGAATCAGGTAGAAAGAGATTCAATTTAAGGCTACTACTTTTTGTACAGGGTACATACTATGAGAAAAAAACAGTGAGTGAGTTGTGTAATCCTCACCGAGTTTGTGATTTTGGTCTTATTCTTCCAAATAGATGCCCATGCGTCAGGGGTTAACTGTTCCTCAATGCCGCGTTCCCACACTTTCTGCATTGGGTGGTATAGTGTGAGGTTAGCGATAAACAGTCACTTAGTCCCTTAGAGGGAAGTTTGATTGTTTTAATGCCTTATTCACAGTGTTTTTGTCAAAACGTCAATAGGAATTATATTTAAAAATCATAAACATCTTATTAGCATACAAGCATAACATTCTGTGCCAAACGCTTTAGCTAACGGTTTCAAGAAAACTAAACATTTCACCTTTGTTTTATCCGACTTACTGAACCCAGATCTTGATTTTTTTTTTAACTTTGCTTTCTAACAGCCTGATTCAGATTACAAAGACAACAACAATGCGCATGCCAAACAAAACAAGTAAACAGATCACATTAATCTAGACAGAAACAAAAGCAATCTCACAGGCATACAGATAAACAATTCAGAATGAGACACAACACAATTTTTCAGGTACACCCAGTTAAACATACAAACACAGAGGCGAAGGGACAGTTGTAGGGGGCTAAACTTGGTGATAAGTAGGAAAGGTGGAGTACCTGGGAAAGTCGGCCACCCCCAGGGCTGGGGTTTGTGCTTGGGGGCAGACTCACAGGAGGGTTCATGCTGCGTTCCCGCTCTTCCTGGTAGATGCGGTCCCTCTCGCTCTCTGGTAAGTTGAGAAAGTTCTGCATTGCTTTGAGGTTCACCAGCAAGGACTGAGAGGCTGAGCGTGGGTCCTCCTCTTTTCGCAAGATCTCCGACAACAGGCCCTAGTGTTCACACATAAACACACATATGTGAGCATATGGGCCATCACTGTAAAGAAAACACATGTATTGCAACACATCCATGTAATTATTACACAGCTAATAGTTCTTCACCTGCACACCACGTAAGCCTCCACCCACTCTCAGGCTGATAGAGCACTTTGTTGGTCATAATTAAGCATCATTTACTCCTGCAGTGATCTTAATTTACCAGGTGTGTTTGCTGCCGAAAGGGTATGTGAGAGAGGATCCAACCTCTGGTTCTAAGCTAGAGACTAAAATAATTACGCTGACATGCTCAAAGCAGTGATACTTCCTCTCAGACTTGATACCTTCAACCAAACTGTCCTTTTTTGACACCTTGACTATCCCTACTGTATTTGGTTCAATGCCAACATGACTGGTAGAACTGGGTGATACTTTCAATCTTAAACATTTTGCAAACAATTGTTGTACCATTTCACCACCCTACAGTCTGTATCACTGTACCTGTGTGCGGTTGAAGGCAACTCGGGCAAACACTGCCTGTGAGACGCTGGCCCTTTTTAGCTCATCTCGGACCTGCTGGTAGATATCAGAGGAGACCTCGGCGGCCGAAGGGTTGGACCCTGGCTCTCCTGGACCACCGCCTTTGCTAGGCCTCGGAATGGGTGGGTGATTGAGAAACTGCTGGTTAAGAGCCTGCGGGTGCTGATGTAGGAGACGACTGACAGCCAGCTGCTGGTTGATCAGATGAGCCATAGCTAACTGCTGTCTCACTAGCTGCGGACTGAGTTGGGGTGACAGAAGTCCCCCTGGTGCCAAAAGAGGTTGCAGGGCAGTAGGTGGAGGTGGAGGAGGCACCTGTGCTCGTAGTGGAGGACTGTGATGAAGCTGCCCATGAGATGATGGAGCTTGTGGCTGCCCTTGGGTTGGAGGCTGAGACTGGGCAGAATTTGGAGGTTCTCCTGAGCCTCCTTTCACAAGAGATCCAGCACTGTTCAATGGCCCAAGCTGCGCCAGCCCAGCCAGGTGAGGGGGTGGGCGCTGTGCTAATACACAGAAATCAGTGAGACTGTCCCTCTCAACTGTGAAGACATGAAGATAAAGCATGTGATTCCCTTTGAGTTTTAGTCAGAGGAGATACATTCCTTACCCTCAGGGTGCAAGAAAGACAAATCAAAGGCAGCCCTACACCCAAAGAAACATCAAAGCTTTGATACTTACCCTTGATTTCAGAACTTTCCCGGCCTTGCCACAAATAATCCCCTGTAAGAGACAGAAGGATCTCATGGTAAGTGACAAAAGCATTTTTTTACAAACCCAATCACACTGACACTGTGAACAAACAGCCTTTTTTCAGAAATAGAGAAGTTTTACAACTTCAGCTGAACCTTATGACTGACATGTAAGTCATCCAATGGGGTCCCTGCAGTGGCACACACATCTGGCAACACGGGCTGAGTGTTTAGCTCTGGAAGGCAAGGAGCAGAACTAATGGAGGGGGTTTGGTGTAACTTAACACCACATTTTCTGTCAGCATGCCGAAGATCTCTTTATTCTCTGTTGGCGCTCTTTCTGTCGCTGCACTTGGGGTTTGGCCCCACTTTGATCTGTCCTGCTGTGTAATTATTTTGCTTTTTGAAGGGGCAAGGAAAGAAAGAAATTGTCACAGGCATTTGGATGCTAAGAGGCTTAAACTGTGGAACTGTGGGACAACCCTCTGTAGGGCCTGGAAGACCCCCTGCAAGATTTGGGGGAAGGATGGGTGGTTTCTATTAGGCAGTGAGGAAGCTTGGGTTTCCCTATTCCGTGTAAGAGGAGTCATTAAGAGATAAAGTATAACAGGCAGCACAGCTTAGTACTTCTCTCCTTCATCACCCTAAACACCTCACCACACACTAGCAAGCGGGTCATTTCAGGAAACGGATGCTTCTCTGGCCAGACTACAGTGCTGGTGTCAGGTTAGCAGTTTAGTCTTTCTCACATGATTCAGGATGATGTAACAAAACAGAAGAGGAACAACAATAGAATTCTGGGATATAGCTAACTTTATTTAAACCTTATTTAAAACTTGTAAAAAACATATAATTTTAAAGCTACAACAAAAATCAGTTATTGAGCAAGTACATGACAGATCGTTGATTAAAATGATCTCCTTAGCACAACTGTAAGTTTATAATAATGATTTAGAATTTTAACTGTCTCGTCTGATTTCTCAGGAAATGTCAGTTTAGCTTCATTTGGCTTCAATATAGTTAATATAGAGTCTGTAGAGTAACCTGCAGTTTTATGTTTCAAACAGAGATGGCGGTGGAGAGGCGAAAATTATGAATTGCAACTTTAAGCAGAATTTCAGTTGGTTATAGAAAAACTACAAAAACTGCATGTGTTGATGAGCATTACCACAAGCCTTACCTTTAAACTTTTTGTACTTCTTGTACCAGCGACCGAACTCTTGGCACTTGGCAGTGGACACATTAGCATAGTAGGAGCTATTTACTATAGAGGAGATCATACTCTAGAAAAAAGCCATAGAAACGAAAGAGGTCAGTAAAAAGGCAAAGTGGGAACAATGATTGAAAAACAGAAATAAACAGTTCTTATAATTAGTATGATAAATGGCCAATAAAATACATTACTGCGGAAAGCCACCCAGGCAAGGCGGATAGCAAATGGCAATGATGAGCTCTAAGCCGCAGTGACACAAGTAAAAACGAAGAGCCCCACACATATGCAAACAATTGATATGAGGAATCAACACCCACGCAGAGTTCCACTTAAACACACCATGCACAGATACATAAATCTCTATGATTGCTTGCTTGCTTGGAAATGAGCACAGTGAGAATCGTGGATACACACCCACATCTCGACTCACACAAACTCTCTGGCTCTCACTCATGGTGAAGTAATTTCTGGGGTTTAGAAATGGCCCGTGAATGCAGGGAATTTTTAAGGGAATTCCAAATTGAAGAAGACGATTTAGGCTACATTAAAAATGCACTGACTGCATCGATTAGACCGTCGCAAAGCAAAGTGCAATACTAACCCCAACGTTTTCTTTTATGGTATGCTGCAAGGCATTTTCGTTGTTAGTTTTGGCACAAAGTTGTACCAGTGGTATGTGTTTTACACGGGTCAGGAGGGAGAAAATCTGACTGTATGGGCAGCTGGTGACTTCCCAGCTAACAGGAAAGTTCTCAGAACATTGGCTAATGTTCTCTAAAAGTTCTCTCAGAATGATCAAAATCATTCTTGCAGTAACATCTGTAGGACTTTTTTAACATTATATCAGATGTCTCAAAAAACGTTATTCTCCAGTTGTTAGTGGAACATTTTAAAAACATTACAGAATTTAAAAAATTTGAATAACTTTCAACGTTAATACAACATCTAAAAAACTGGATGTTTTAAGCATTCCTAGAAATTTCTAAATAACATTTTTAATGTTTTTATTACTTAATGGAAATGTTTGGGAAACATTCTTACAACCTGAATTGTTAGCTGGGTGTACCTGGGAGAGTGGACATTCTTTCGCCAGGGTACTCTGGTTCATCTCCTTCAGCAGCTCTTTGAGGGCGTTGCGCACTGTGGCGTGGTTCCACTGTTCTGACGGGAGGTCCTCCAGCTTGGCAAAGCTGTATCCACAAAATCATTATTACTCATCTCTCCATCAGTCCACAATAATCATCTTCAATTGCTAATCAATAATCCCTGCAGCAGGCTCAGTGTCAGGTCAACAATACCATTACCATGGAGATACAAGGAAACAAACCTGGATGGTACATGACTACACAATGACTACAATCCTCTCATCCGGAGCCTCTGTTTACCTCTTTAGCATTCAGGAATAAACTGCAATCAGTGAGCATGAAAGAACTCATTGAGCGGTATAGATAAAAGTTTATCCTGGCCTGTCTCCTGTTCTTTTGACATGAAGGCTTCCTTTACAGTGTTTTAAGTAAAGTGCACAGCTTCATAGTGTTTTATAGTGTTTTTACTGTCTATCATTGATAAAAGCATGGATAAAAGTGTCTGCCAAATGTACAAATGTAAATATAATTCCAAAGATACTCGCAATGGTGTGTAGAAATAATGTTTATATAAAAGACAAATTTGAAAGGCAACATGTCTCTGCGTTTACTCAATGTAAGGATTAACTGAATTTAAGATACCAATATTTTATTTTAAGACAATTTGTGCACAGACCTTGTAACGATAAAGCAAGAGCAGCACAATTCTTAAGACAACAAGAACCAAAGGACATACCAAAAGAGAACTTTTTTAAATTCCACATAGAACTTCCTATGTTCTAGTTCTTCAAAAAACCATCCGTGTACTGGTGATTAAGAAACCTCAGAAACCAATTTGCTGAAGAACCTCCCCAAAAAATACATATAGACAACAAAGGTTCTTCACCCAAATTGGGTTCTCTGCTAAACCTGCAACAAAGAACTATTAAAGAACCTTTCGTTTCTGATATTATCTCTATTGGCTCAGTGCTCTCTTACCTCTGTAGCTGAATGCGGAGCGTGACCATGTGGTAAACGTCCAGCAACATGTCAGCGACGGTTGCCTCTGGAGCATCTGTCAGGTAATGGATGGGCAGGGGGTTCCAACGGCCCACCTTAATGATGCCTGAGGAAAGAAAACAGAGCGAGTCGATTAACCCCACTTGATCT
>JAZGTK010006936.1:0-20041 GCA_036877625.1 Ambastaia sidthimunki | reverse complement strand
TGAATGGCAGGCAGCTTCCTCACGAAGTATGTCGATAAGACAAAGGGCAAACGTGAATGGATCTAAGTGATACTTAACCCCGTCGCTACAGATTTGTCTAGCACAGCTGGCATACACCCCAAGGATGAACTGCATGATAGAGACTATCAATCTCTATATAATTATGCCCATCACTGTTTGAGCGAAGCACACAAAGGCCTTGTGCAGGATTGAAGCAAAAAGCAATGAATTCATCAAAGAGTTTAGGTTTTCATTTTCTAAATGTATAATGAAATTCTGACCTAACACAAACCTTATGTGTCTGAAAGTCACCCTGTTGCACATTGTATGGCACCTTGTAAGATAATATTTAGTCTCTGATGGATGTGTGTGTTGTGCATCACTCATAATACAAAGGTAAAAAGGTGTTTGTTTAAAACTGTGACAGAAGTCACACAATTATGTCTAAATCTGGTCATCGTAATCAAGTCGCACTTTCCACTGATCGTTTACTTCAAACTGAAAATAAATTCTGTCATCATCTTCTCGCTCTTTTGTCACCTGCTTGTCTTTTTCCTGTGGAGCACTAAAGGAGTTATTCTAAAAATATCACAACACCTGGGTCTCGCTTATTGACAACTCCATCACAAGACTGACGTGTTTAGCACGTTTTCACAAGTGTGTCTTGTTAATAAAACTGTGGTGAGCGCTGACTTAACTACCTGTTAAGTAGTTGTTGGCAAATTTCTGTCTGCTGAAAATAACATTATAAATATAAATCAGCATGTGATTGCATCACACCTTGCTGGGAAACAAGTTGCAGAATATTCATAACATGAATACACATAATGTGGCTTGTTTACTGGAGGACACAGCCATAGTCAAGGTTGGGGGTATGGAGGTGGTGAGAAACATTGAGAAACATCTAGAAACATTGTCCTGGCCTACAAACTCTTTGGTGTATGGGGGCAGTGGACACAACCTTATAATTTGGCTCGAGGCAAATGTAGGCCTACATAAAATATGTTTTGTGTTTTAACTGGTATTGAGAATGGCACATTTGACTGGAGCACATACTGAAAGAGCAAAAGGCAGGTAACATTGTGCAGAAAATTCTTACATGGAGACGATCTGGGTGTGTATTATGCTAATTAACTTACTGTGTACACGTGTATCCGCAATTAGAATAATCCACATTCATCTACATTAGAATGAAGGTCAAAACAAATGTATCTGTATACGCACATGTTGTAATTCCACCATAATTTTTTACGCAATTAATAGCAAATGAGAGCAATTTACTTTACTCTGCCCAAATATGTTTTGGTTAAAATGGTTATTCCTCTTTAACTTCTGGTCATTTAAACCAATACTTCATGCACTTGAGGCCCATAGTTACACCTCTGATGTTACAACATTTTTCACCATCATCCACTATTGTCTGTAAAAGCTGTTGTGCACTATTTTTACAGATCTCAGCAACAGGCTGAATTGGAAACTATCTAGCCAATTATCAGCACAGATCCAGCACATGCCCCTGAAACTTGATGCTAGAGTTCAAACATATCAGAATCAATATATGTGTAGCGATTGTATCCTTATAGCATCAACTCTAAGGCAAGCTGTGTGTTCAAGTTATGATTAAATACTTTTTTCATTGTAGTTTTAACTGGCAGTGACTACCAACACTGAGAAGTAATATACCACAATAAAAAGTAACAAGCCCAATTTTTATGAGTTCTGTTATAAACGTAAAGCGCAACATATTGATATTCAATATACCATCTGCTGTTTGTGACAAAATCCTCCCAAATTCATCCGCAATTATTTGAAAAACTTTGGCTGAAAAATACTGCTTGCTTTTACAGTTTAAATTCCATATGCAGTAAAAGATGCTGTTAAAACTGTTTTTGAATTACAAACTTCAGTTATGAGATTTATAGATGCTGTCCAACTTAATTACTGGAACAACAGATTGAAAATCTATGAAATACTACATAAGGCCACAGAGCTTTAGCATTTCACTGGCTTTTGCAGGAAGCTGAACTATTATAATCAGATATTACAGTATACACACTGACAGACAAATCTAAACTCAACATCTGGACCAGTTTGCCTACCCACAACGTCTGGAGTTGATGCATCTTTTTCAGTGCCAAACTGCTGCCAAACTTAAAGCGATCTGGTTTTAGTTACATCCACTGTAAACAATTTCATGGTGGGTGTAAATAGAAAACCATTTTTATAAAGGCAAATGGTTCCAAATGCATATTTTGCTGATAACCATTACCGAGACAAAGAATGCACAACGTTGCAATCACACAATAAAATGACAGAAACAGAGAGTAAAAGATGTTCATAAATTTCACAGGCCAAGAAAAAACATTTTTATGCAAGCCAATCACTACAGAGGCTGACATTAGAGACAACATGAGAGAAATAAAATATCACAGAGACACAAAAAAAAGTAGTCTGTAGATGACAAACTACTTTATTTTTGTTCAAATAAAGAAAAACATGGAGATGTGCACAACACAAAAGAAAGCAAAGGAAACTCTAGAAATGGACTAACCGATGTTATTGAAGACCGCCTGGAAGCCCTCCACGTTCAGTGAGGTCAGAGTTCTCCCATTCTGCCCGAGCCCCTTCTCTAAAACAACATGAGAAACACACCATCCACACTGCATCTGTCTCAGCTGCTTCCATCTGTCTGTATTATTCACATAAAGAGGATGTTAGCCTCAATTATTCTGCGCTACTGTGAATTTCAGAACGTAATTACATCAATCATCTCACAACCTTTGTGATGGCAGCGTATAGTTCTGCAACATTAGTGCAAAGTGATTCTGCGGTCACGTGCTGCTATATGTTGGGGTACAAAAGACAAATAGTCTATAGGCTGTGAACTCAGAAGTGTTCGTCAGGTAATAAGCAAGTTGTTTAGGGCAAATGGGCATTAGGGTCAAAAAAAAAAAAAAGATTTTTTATGTTCATACATTATAGTGGCATATGCGGTCTGTTCCAAAACAAAGTAAGCTGACAGAGGAAGCATTTAGGACACCATAAGCGTGCTCCCATTTGAGGGCTGATCCAAAAGGTAGACAGCTTAATTACAGTATGCTGCTCCTAAGCAACTTGTTTTGGACAAATGATGATGATGCGGAGAGAGATGTTGAATGTAAAACATACTTAATAGTTCATTTATTTAATTGTTAATTTTTTTTATTAGTAAAAAGAAAACATAGTTTTAAATATTAATGCTACACACAAATTTAGGGGAAAAAAAAAAAATCTAATTTCTTGCTGTCATCACTCTTCTTGTATGGCATGTCCTAAAAATCATTTAAAAAAGCATTTTTAGAGTCATCTGTGTGAGGAGGAGCAATAATTGTGTTGTGCACAGAGCTGATGCCTATGTAGAACATTCCAAATCATCACTTATGAGTGTAGACAGAACACTTGTTTTTTGGAAAAGGGCTTGTGCTTTCTCAAAACTACCATTCTTCCCAATTAAAATAATTGGGGTGATGAAAATATAGCATTTCTCTGCAGAAAATTATTAAAGTGTTGATTTAAAGGTCAGCTTATGGGAGTCACTGTTCCCTTTATCTAACCGTAACCAACCTCCATCAAATTTGAGAACCATCTCCCTCCCTTTTTTTTCTTTCTCTGTCAAGACAAAAAAAATCGAATCAATCGTGGTCAGGTGTTCTGGATGAGGATTATCGATTGCCATTTCGAACCACCACAGCTCTGGACAGATGGATGTCTTAGCTGCTTGCCTCGCTAATGTGGCTTTTAATTGTGTTTTGTTAGTTTGCTTTTTTCCCTGCATGGTTATTAATGTCAGTGACATTTGACTGAAAAACCTGACATCATCCCCGCCTTATTTGTACCTTTACGGAAAGATCTTTCATCTAATCAATCTCAAACTGCACCACCTTGTAGATCAAACAGAACTGATGGATTTCAAAAGAGCTGCAAAGACAGACAGATGCACACAAAGAAACTACATTTAATGTTATATTGTGGCATTATATTGATTTGATTAGCTGATAGTCACCATGCTTTCTAAAGGTGAAGTATATAAACACTGGGGCACTATTAAAACAGTGCTCTGTTTGTTTGAGCACCTCAACCAGCATATCACAGCAACATTGGTTCAACCAATAATATCAGTTTGCAGCTGTTTGACTGACCAATGCTAAGTTTTGTGCTTTTGTTGTTGTTCCTAGTGGTGTAGAAACTACACACTTCACCTTTAACCACCTCAACAAGCAAGACTGATCGACTAGTTTCTTTAGTAGCAGAACCTTACATGAAAATAGTTCCAAAGAGACAATTGTGTGGTAGCTCTCTGGCATCTTATCTGCAACTGAGGGGTAGTTGTGGCCTACTGGTTAGACAGTCAGACTTACAACCAGAAAGTTGCTGGTTTGTTTCCATTGCTGGCATGTAGCAACTGAGGTGCCCTTAAAAATCACATTTCCGGTACAGGCTGCCATACCTAACAAAAACGTCACATTCACTTTTCTCTGCTGGAGGGAGCTCTGGGTTCTTGATCTGAGGAATGCCCATCTTACTAAACATCTGAGGAAAGAGCAGAAAGCTCTTCGAACATGGCAAACAAACCTCTCTTTTCTTCTGGGTCTTTCACCCACTGCTGTAAACAATACATTCAAGTATTAATCTTATTTCCCCCACTGTTACTTTTGGAATATTTATAAAGAATCAGTCTAAAAATTAGAGTTTAGAGTTGATTTCTCCAGTGCTTTTATACAGTAAAAGCATGGGTCCGCTTGGCCCTAATGAAACAACATTATGTTGTTATTGCCTTATTCTTCATCCTCTCTTATTCAGCTCCAGAAAGCTGAATAATTCAGCTTTCAGACCCGGTTTGCATCACCCCATCTCAACTAAATATTTACCAGACGTCTCCCTGGCAATATAATTTGATTTACTGTACAGAGGGTACAGTTTCCTACTTTATACTAATACAGGCACTGGTCCATGTGTGCTGGAGAGCTTATATTGAGAGAAGAGGGGGAGGCCAGTTGTTGCTAATGGCCCTGTCTGGGGGTTATCTAACGTACTGATGCTGCCATCTCCACAGCGATGAGTGACGGGAGGAAGAAGCTGATGGGCTGGTTGGGTTGGTCTCCTGCAGGACTCTCTGAACCGCTCATGGAGGATTTTCAGTGTGAAAATGGAGAGATTTGGGATGGTCAGGAAAATGAAAAACAAAAGGAAGGGGTACACCTTTGACAGATGGACAGAACCTCACACAAATGCTTAAAAAGTTAAGATGTACTTACACTAGGCATGGTTGTCTTGTCCCGAACCACGTCGAAGCTCAATCGAACCATGCTTTGGACCACCTCTCTACTCTGGAATGGAGACCCAGAACTTGGTTGATCTGTTGTTGGCTTCTCAAACTTTAGACCAATTGGCTGAGTGATGCTAGCTTTGTCCCAGACACATCTGCACAGACTGTGGTAAAGACTGATACCTCTTAAAAAAATACTGCCGACTTCACAATGATCAGGCAACTCCATATTGGTAGACAACAATATGCCTGTTTTAAATTATACATAAGATAATTTGGCTCCACCAAATAAAATATTCATGGAAGAACAAAATGAATGCAGCACATTACATTGGTAGTGAAAAGAAGGGCTATGGATGTAGGTGTTGTTCGTTAGGTTTTAGGACACATGAAATGCAACAATGGACAATGTCACGTTTTGAGTCAGTCTGAAAGACCAGGTACAGATTTGCTTGGCCATGTCAATGGAAAGTAATGCAGAAGTGACTGCATGTTTCTGAGAGCTCTGGTGACTCGTGGGACATCAAGGCTGCATGTGTACAATAAAAGGCTTTCCTTGAAATCGGTTTCCAAACAAACCGGTGACTTCCATATGGAAAGCAACAGAAAAGGTTTTTCATAAAGTCATGCTTAAGCAACATGACAAAATGAGACAGGCACAAAGCATTAACCAAATCATAATATGAAAGACATCTGTAATATCTGACAGCAAGGACAAATACATCGAGGTAATGCTGCAATGCTAAAGGCCTTAAAATGTAATTCAGTCAAACAAATATGCTTTTAAATTAGCGCTCAAAAGCAGAATTGTTTCAGTATGATAAAGCACACAAGATGTAAGAGGCTTCAAATTGTTGCTTCTGGGAGTGTTCCTTGTTTAAAAAAAGAATTCATCAATGATACCCTACCAAAATAAAAACACAATAATTTACCCTGCTCTACTGCTGTATGTCAACATTGATGCCTTAAAATATTTGTTTGTCCCAAATAATGACACTGTTATATTATACTGTCACCTCTGCTAATGCAAAACAATGACTTATTTCATGTATGAACCGTAACCCTGTGCCGGAGGTGCAATGGCGCACTTTGAATTGTAAATTGGGCATTTTTTTATGTTGCATAAACACAACAGTAGCGCCAAACTAAGTCTCTGCATTCTTAAATTCAGCATCTTGTTCCATTATTTATTTGCATGTGTTACCTGCTGGTAAATGAGCCACAATGGGAGGTCAGGCTAAACATGACCCCTGGAATACGCATTCCTCTCAAGCACTGTGTTAGCAGTCATACAGCATGTTGCTACAGTGTTAACGCTCTGTATGCTATTGTACTGGACGGAGGTTGTCTCTGACTGACACAGAGCAAATGTACGGTCTAATCCTCGGTTTACATGGAGCGCAGTGCAACTGGGAATCACTGTTAATGATCTTAAACAGTGGATTGCATCAATAATCCTAACGATCCTGATTAAGGATAGCTGTCGGCAGAATGTCTGTTAACACAGCTTGTAGGAATATTCAACATACATTGTCAAGTGACCTTGCACATCTCTTAGAAGACTGAGAAGGGAATTCATACAGAACGAACTACGTAGCATGCTAGCGTTGTTTAACTGCACACACTATTTTACCGTTTAATTTGCTAATTCGCTGAAGTAACTTATGCATATTAGGTAATGCCGTAAACACTTTCAAAATATTTAGTACTTATATGTTTAACACAATTGGCATTGCACTGTTCATCATCTTGCAGGTCAGTCCTGAGTGTTGGTTGGGGAAGCTGCATGATACTACGACTAAAATCTAAAATACTTTACTGTCACTGTAGAGTGTCGGTTTGCCTCTGCGACCCAGGCACTCATATCTTTAAAATGTCAAAAGTGTATGAAACTACAGCATGATATAAGTCAGATAACAAGCACTTCTCTATCTTTAAATCATCATGCAATTCAACTACTATTATGGTTAACAGCCTTTTAAATTCAGTTTACTGTCTGCTTTCTGTTGGCATTAATAGCACAATTTAAATTTTTCCAAGCAAAGAGAGTTTTGTGAACAAAAAGGGACTAAAGGGATTATTTGTAGAGGTTGACATATTGTATCCCTCAGGTTTTATACACCGTTCTATGTAAAAAATCTCTGTACAACTGCTTTGCAACAATTGTACAATTTGCACATTGTAAAACGTTCTATACACGTTGCTTTCACAGCAAAGCATAACAGTGTCAAAGCATAACATGAAATATGATGCAGAATTATTTCAGTGCATTTAACGTAAGATTAACCTAAAAAGGTGAAGGCAGACACACAGACACGCATACATATACATATACATACAAACAAAGCCTATTTTCCTTTGAGTCCCTCAGCCTTCACATAAACCTGACCTCCACTACTCTTCCTTCTTATCACAGATACAGAGTCTAAAACAAATCCTGTAAAACAATATTCCTGTGAGACTTCAATCTACGTTGGCTTTACTTGTACAACATCCCACATATTTTGAAATAAAACCACCTTTAAATTGTTGTTGTAGTGCGAGAAAACACAGAGCAGGACTTTCTAACAGCAACAAAATATGATACAACCTATCATTTCAAAACCAACGTGGGCATTAGTGAATGCTGTCAAATCACCTCACGACTCCCACCACTATCAACTTAATCCCAAACGCACTTCTGCAGAAATAAATGTATTATTTGTGTGGGAAGTCATCCGGAGTGATAGCCGTCAAAATCCTCACTTGCGAGGACATGTAACTTGTGAGGACCGAGTCATGATGAGGACCCTAGAAAGGTGCCAAACCTCTCGAAAAGGACATTAGGAGACTGTCCTTAAACAGGCCAACTCTGTCATCTTAATTACTTAAACCATTTTAGGTACGACCAATTAAGCTTGGCTCTAAATCAAAGGGGGATCCTTTCAGACTAGGTGCCGGGACAAACTGGGATGAGAAAATGGTTTTAATGATCAATTCACCTCTATATACTGTGGTTTGTGTGTCAAGGTGAAGACAGAAAGAGGAAAGAGAGACTTCTGTGATGGCCATAGTGGCACAGAGAATAAGAAGAGTTATTCCTTATTAAAGCTCATCATTTTACTTATCAACTGACATGTGTAAAAATGGTTTGACAATAAAGGCAGCTGTCAACTTTGAGATCCCTGCTTTCATGCAGAAACGTATCAAATAAAGTCAACTCTGGTTCCACCATTCTGCCATTAGTGGACTGAAGAACTGAAGTTCTCGAGACCAACACGCAAGCTTTTGGAGAGACCAATGCAATATACCACAAATAGCTAAAATTCTATTACTATTATTTTACTGAAGTGAGATACATTAAAAAACGTTCTTTAACAGAACATGTCAAAAACATGACAGGCAGCTTGGGTTTTTTTGAGATTTGCTCACCCTTACATGAGTTTCTTCCTTCTGTAAAATACAAGAACAGAATACAATATATACATAATTCTGTGTCACAACTAAACTGCCTAACTTCATACTTATCAAGGTATATCTCTAGTAAAAAATATTCTCGTTCTTCATTTTTTGCCTTTGATTCATCACAATAGACTTGTGATCATGGCAGTTCTTGGTGGTGAAAGTAGATATTTGAGCTATATTGTATAGTATTTTTACTTTCACACCGGTTTTCAAGTATTTGACAAAAAGCAGTGTTTTTGTAACTTTTGCCTCACTGCATGACCCCATCTGTGTAGGTCTTAATGAGGAGTCGACTTCCTGGCTGTTTCATGACACTAGGGATCCAGACATGGGGCTTCCTCTGATGCCCAACAAACAGGGCAAATCAGTCAGCTGCCTCCTCTGACGAACACCAGAGTAGCACATGCTGCTAAGACTTTCATGTCCTGCATTATTAGCAGTTATAAAACCTAAATCTTTTATCAGATCTGCCACCCGGCACGGCAGGGGAGCCTCGTTTAGAGCGGGATCCAAATCAAACCTTGCAGGACTAAAGTGTGCATTAATGTCTCTAATATCTCTCGCTTGCTTTTAACCTAACATTTGGTTTTAACTGCCGTTTTGGGCTTTGTTTTTTATTCATGATCAACAGATGCAGCGCTGGGCTCATGCATATTCTATGCCATGCGGAATAGAGACATTTTCTTAACAGTCTGAGGTGCTATTTCAGTTTCATTTGAATAATCATATAATGTCCTTAAAGGATCGGGGTCCAATCTTGAACACACAACTACTTTAATTAATTTTTTGGGGATTCACAGCCTTAGTATTTTTCAGTTTTCAGAGTTTGACCATCTTATTCGTATCACTTTCGTCTGACTATTAATTGAGCTTAAGCATTAGTCAGGGCCGAACACTAACTGTTCTCACGATTAAGTATTCTGATGTTGTCTTGGGACCCCCAAAAGCATTTTCAACTAACAAATTAAACATTTACATTTTTCACTGTGCACTGAGCCTTAGCATCTCCTGCAGGGTTGAAGAGTCAAAGCAAAGCCCACAAGGAGGCCTCCCCCCAACAAATTAGTCCCTCAGAAAAGCAACATTGAGGCTGCTTCTACACTCATCTGTTTTCTCAATCATGAAGAATGACTTACGACACAACCCATCCCAATCTGACAAAATGGCGCATGCACAAATTCCTTCAGCTGCCCACCCAAAACTCCTCCTTGCGTTGATTGTGGCTGTTGCCACGGAGACAGTGCTTACCTCAGTTCTTCCCGAAGTGCCCCAAGCTTTCTCAGTGTTGTGTGCTTGATGTCATCAAAGTTGTTCTCCAAATTCACACTGGACTGTAAGATTTAAACACAGAGACAAAGTTGAGACTACTTGAGTTTTGAGTTGAGTTTTGTTTTCTGAGTGGGTTGTCAAAAAATATTTGTGAGCAAATTATACAATGAGTGATCAAATTATACAATAATTACAAAAAAAACAATTGGGGTGTACATTTTAAACAATCCATACATTCCTGAGAATCAAATTAGTACATTATTAGCATAGTTGCTAGGGTACATTATTTGAAAATCTCACTGAAAGGTTTATATATATGAACTTTTATATAACCTATAAAGTTTTTTTTTAATGTGACATAAATGGTCACATACTGTATCATAAATAACCTCAGAAATATCCTTTAAACTGTAGATAATAAATATGACAGCACTGGTAAATTAGACCTGATATACTGTTCAGAGATTATCCTGCTTTTAAAGATTTACAAGTTTCTACTCTAAAATGGAGAGATTAATTGGTGACATTTACTACTGTAACATGCCATGGTTGACATTATCAGACAGGTATTAAAGAGGATATGCCAGGCCCTCCCATTCAAAGAGGTAAAGTTAAAGCGGCTTAAGCCACTTCCTTTATCCTATAAGCTAAAACAGTTTCACAGAAGCCATTGTGAAAACTGACTTAAGCTACTTAATGAAATTTTAAAAAACGAGCAGCCAGGAAATTCTCTCGCACATATAGAGAACTGAAGCGCCAGGAGAATCAAATCACAATGTGATTGAGATTCAGGCTAACTCGATTTTAACACACTGAGTTAATTTATGGTATAAGACAGAGTTACTACATTTTATTATTATACAGATGGGTGGTGAATAAGAAACCAATCCAGGGAGCCATCTGATATTTTTCTAGAGGTCCATTATGACCCTTCACTAAATTCCTTTCTTTACTTGCCGAACAAGATACAGATTTAGAAGAGCAGGGGCTAGCTGTCACATGGGCTATATCTTAGTAGCTAAAATATTTTCAGTCAAATGCCCAATTATTCCAATGTTTTGTCTAATTTGGTTATGTTGTTTGGTTTAAAAAACAAACACATCAAAACTTAAACTGTATTTTTTTAATACTATAGGCAGGGGTTACCTACTGTATATAATAAAGGGAAATCTTAACTGAAAGTTTTACCAGTGTATTTTTCATGAACATCAGCTTAAGGCACGTTGTCCCACTCCATGAAATATTCAGTATCTCAGGGTGGATGTATTTTTCATAATCAATTTCTGTGAAGGCACATATTGGTTACAAAAAAGCTATTGAACATTTTCACAATTTTCACTTTGGAAAAATAAAATACAGTTCATTACACATTGACTTTTTGTGACAGCATGCCCCAATACTCTTAATGATTATTCATATAAAATTAAAATTCCCCCCATGTATAATAAGAGCCAGTTGTGTTGTTGACAATGTATTATTTTGTATTTTCATTTCAAAGGCAAACATACTTGACCGCCACTCTGTGGCTCAGAAGACTAATCTCAGAAGTTCTGTGTGGTACTAAAACTCATCTGTGTGGTAAAATGAAACATAATTGCATTTCCAATTACACTGAGGCATTGTTGGGACTGGGATAACCATTGACATTTTTACTTGAAATTATGTGTAGCATTTTTCCTCTGCAAAGGATTAGTCTAATCCAACATCTTGGGGGCTTTATTATTATTAATTAGACAAAATGCTTAGCACTGGGAATTGGTAGAAGCTTATAATTTAACCAGCTAATTAATATGCAAACTCTGAAAATGAGATTTTGTGTTTCATCAACACAGTCGCCACATGGCACAAAAAGCATTTAAAATGAACATTTGAATACGATCATGAGCCTTGACTCATAGGACTCACATGATATGATAATAATTAAGGGGAAATTTGAAATATTATATCCATTTGGGGGGTTTGGGGGGCATCTGCTTATGAAGCATTTTCATAATGTCTCCAGGCTTTTGCTGTAGTTTTCTGATGAGTGCTACAAAATTACTCATTGATATATTGTAAGCAAAAGGGCAGAAGGAGTCCAAATTTGAATCTCTACAATAATTGGACAAACTAGGCAGCTGGAACTAATTATAGAATTATAATCTTCTGCCCTATTATTGCTCATTAAAGTAATATGATCACAGCCATCGCCGGCATAATCACTGAATCTCCAGATCATAAACTATTATCACAGAGTTCCTGTTATCAGCAGTAAACTGGGAGGAAGTTTGCTCACAGAAGAAGCTACAGAAAAGCAGCAGTAACGTTTCGCATGGCTGGCCGTTATTTTTCTTTAAGATTTTATTTTCACAGTGCCAAAATGTCGAGAAGAACATTGTGATTGTACCACAACAGCAGCAGCAAAAACACAATAAGCAAGGAAAGACGTACAAGTCCTATGTGACGTGACAAGGGTTTCTCTTCACATTGCCTGTTTCTTTCATATTTAATGCAAGTCTCAAAGCAGCAGTATATGTGATGGTTCGGAAAAGTGAGAGTTATTTTAGGCAGCCAGTCAGATGATGTGGTCTGTTTTTGTTTTTGTTTTTTTTTACAGTAGAGATTGTAAACTTACATTGCAGCTTCTCTCTGCGTTTCTCGTCCATTACTGTGTCTCCCTCCCTCGGGTTCAAGGTGAGAACGTTCTAAAGCACAATTATATGCAATAAAGATCGTTAAATGTTCAAAGGCTCAATCAATGCAAACATCATTATGCAACAATGTGTGACATTGTTTCTATTAATGAAATACAGATGACTTGGCTTTAGTAAGTAAAAAGCAAATGTACAGTGGCCTTAAAAAGGATTTAGACACTTAAAATTGATTAAAGATTAAATCTACAATTTCCAAAATCTACAATTAATGATTCAGGAATTTTATTGCATTAGATACAAAAAAGTGGCATCTTCAAACAAATTATATTACAAATGCAAATTATAAGACATTTTTGTCATTCATGCAAGTGTATTAAGTCAGTTCCTCTCAAGTTTACACAGGTGTCTTAGCCGAGTTCAGTGGTGTATTTTTACAAATGAAGTATAGACATGTTTGTGTCCACTATCCTTGTGCTATATTTATTAATTTAATACATACACTTTTAAGTGTTTTGTCTTAGATACATGTGTAGTTCTGCCCCAGAAACACAGATGTGCCTTCACACCTGTCAATCAAATCATCCTGGGTCATAAGAGGAGCTGGAGGCAGGAACCAGTGTGGGATCTTAATAGCAAACACAACATGTAATTAACAGGTAGTTTGCTGATGTAGTAAAGAACGAGAGGGGGAGGGGCAACCATTACCATCACACCAAAACCAATTTCACGCTCTCTGTAGTGTAAAAGAATACCATGTCCACTATCATTTCACTGTGCTGAAGCTCTACCTTAAAAAGGGGACTTTACTTTGTTAGCTTAAAAAAACTTGTTTTAAAATGTTTTAAAAGGTTTCAGCTGTGAACCAGCTTTCTTCTCTCAGACATATCACAGCTTCAGGTCTAAAGTTCACAAACTAGCCATGAATTCAATACAATGGGAGCACAGCAGAAACACAAACTGAAGAGCTAGTATATACATTTGATTAAAGCACGCCAGGCTGTGGTCGGAAGGACTACGAGGGTTCAGCAGGCATTTTAAGCAGCGTGTGATGTGATGCGCTCCATTTCTGGAGTCTGGCTTTATCACTCTCTGCTGGACATACTGATCCATTGAGACAACAAATCAATACTGGCTGTTTTCCCTGCCAAATCTGCTTCATATTCTAAAACAAGAGCAGTGAATATGATCAAATGATAAGAAATTATGTCTTCTGGTATCAATCACAAGGAATTTGGTAGTCTAGCATGGGACGTTATGTATCTGGGAAGTCTCGGGTCATTATTCTACACGGATGTTAAAATCCTACTCTGAAAAAAAGTGCATAACCAGTTCCTTCAAAGATTTCTTAAGATGCTTCGATCACAAATTAATTCTAAAATGCAGAGTACAGGTTAATAATCAATGACAACACATAGCAAAAGACTGTGTCCATCTAAACCAGTGTAGATTCAGTATGTTATTATTATTATAATTAATATTAAGGCAACAAATTGCAGAAGAAAAAGGCAAACTCATATGCAAGCATTCGTACAGTGATCTGAATGTAGGCAACCTGACCCCTTCATCTTTCATAACACAACCTCCTCCCTTCCTAAGGCGGAATAGTTAAACACAACCAACAGAGATTCTTGCCTAGTCTTTTTGCCTGAAATCAATACAGGAATTGATCCTCCTTAGCTGAAATGAAGCCACGTCGCTCCAGCAGCCCAGCTATGTTCAGCACAATCTCAGAATTTCATTTAGTTCTGTAACATAATTATAGACAGCAATACAGATCATCTGGCATCAACATCATCTTGCCAAGCTAAAGGCCACCTGAAGCTTTTATTCTGTTTGTAATGAGGACAGCAGGACTCTGCATGTGGCCTCCTATGATTTGGGTGAGAACCGGGTTCTCAGTCTTGGTGAAAGAGTTTGTCTTTTTTTACTGAAAAACTTCATTATAACATTGGTGTTTATTACATCATCCTCTAGCCTGTAGACTTTTTGTTGAGAGAAAAGGAGATCATGTTTAAACAAATATAAAAATAAATGTTTCTGGATTATTTTAAATTGACGTATGAGGATGCACTAAATAAAAATTGTGCTTCAAGGGGTAACATTTAAATAAACTGATTTCAATCAAGTGAAAATATAATTTAAAATCTCAATCAACCAAAAAAAATTGGTTTCAGCAACAACATTAATTTTATTGGTTAGATCAGGTACAATAAAGTCTCAGAGTCTCGGGATAAAGTTGCAGCTTTCCACTTTCTACAGTGTGGAACAAGTTTAAAATACTAGGAAGTAAAAGAAAGGCCATAGAGTCCAAAGGGCCTGAAGGGTCAGTCTTTTGTGGAGAGATTTTCTAGTACTGCTCACTTGAGCCTTTTAGACGTGTTTTCTTATGCAACAATAGTTCTTGCATAAAACTAAAAAAATGTCAATTACAAATAACAAATTGTAAATATTTTTTGCTGCATTCTAGTATCTTCAGATCTACAAGTGGTTCCAGCACTTATCAGCTTTTGTTAACATACTGGAGTACATGCAATAATATGCCATTCAAAAGTTAAACAGAATTCCTTTGCAAAATCAAAGCCCCTTCTTGCTTAACCGCAATAATCAATTTAAAACAAGAATACTGTATTGCTATTAAAAATGAGAGCGGTTAATCTTTTTTGTGCAGTCACAGTACATGTCCTATGTAACCTTTAATAAAATCACTTTCATCAATAACATGTCATACTCCGAGGCCAATGTCTAGGTAACCATTGCATGTAATCACAGACCATTACTGTAAATAGAATAAATATTCACAACTCTCTACACAAACTCGAAAAATTTTTACTGCACGGATGAAAGCTGCACTAGGTACAGCTTCTAACTCTGACATCCCTGACATGAATGTTTGTCACCTAATGGGGCTTTCATAACCTTCATATTGCAATTTTGGCTTTTAAGGTGACAATTTTCAATCACGGTACTTGACTTGCTATCAGGAAATGGTCATTGTTGGGGTTCAGGGCCTTCCATAAAAAGCTGTAGTCTTTTATGTAAGCGGTCACATTAATCTGGTTTTTAACGAATACTGATGGCCATCCCAGAGGATTTTTTAATGAATCCGTGAGCACACACAAAGGCACACGTTTAGCACTCTTGGAAAGGAAGGGTATTAAAATGAGATGTCTGACAGCACTGCCATAATGAATGGCCAATTTAATTGCCCCGCGGACAGCCATTAGTATGACATTTAGTGAGGTATTTTCAGCAGCAGACAGTAGTCGTTTGGAGCGCGTTTTAAGCGCACTCCGCACGCCGAGGTCACGTTGCTATAGTCGTAACACTACTGAATAGAAATGCTAATAAGAGTCGTCAGTAACAGTTCTATTTTCTCTATGAAAGTCAATGCCCATATCTGCTTAACCTAAAAAAGGCGTTTTATCTCACCTGAGCAGAGATGTCTTCCTGTGTGTGCTGTGCATACCAAGACTTCAGGACTGTTTTCTCTTACCATTAAAATCTATGATTGATAGACAGTAAGTCAGATTTGGTGATGCTCGATTAAACGTGGCTAACGTTCTCTATAACAAGACCTAATGTTGTGGATATATTGCTTTAGGTTTACTCTGAATTGGAGGCATTTACTCAAATAAATGCATTTGCTAAGTGGATGTGTGATTATGACTCCTTGTTATGATTCATCTTAATTTAGTTAATTGGTTTAATTCAGGGACACAATGTCTTTAAAAAATCTTCTGAACAAAATTGTGTGCCTGTTGAGGCTAATTTAACCACTTAATTAGTAATTTGCTTGCTTAAGTGCACTTGGTAAGTACAAAACAATTTAACAGATTTCTTCTGATGGACTGAGAAGTTTCTTAGTAGATCAATATCTGCATCTTGCTTTAAAAACTGTATCCTGGTTAAATACAACAAATTTGGTAGCTATCATTCTTAACTTAAAACCAGCTTGTGTACACAACCAGTAAACTCCTTTTTTGAGGTTCTGAAATATCTCCCTAGCTGCAGACAAGACCACATAAAATGACAATAAATTCTCCTTTCATTAATCTTTACCTTTAAAAACTGCCAGGTGGATTTAACTTGATATTTTACAACCCCTTCAGTTTTGCATATTAAAGACTGGTAAAAACCGTATATGTTGCTTATTTGATGTAATTATTAGCAATACAGTAAATGTACGCTAAAAGTGCTAGATAAAAAAGATAACTTTTATAATTCTATTATCAGCAATGCAATAACACTGTGCAGAACATCTGATCTGTCAGGTAGGCGTGCTAAACAAGTATAATTCAATGTTGTTTTTTAAACGTGAATACAAATATGCATAAATCAAGAAATCAATATTTTATTTTTTTTCGATATGCTTCCATTATTGTGAGTTGCGGGTTTCAAACTTTTGTCTCCCACACAAATAACCTTACCTGACTTTAAAACATGGACACGTGCCCAAAAAACAGCAACAGTGAGTGTATGAAAACAACATCTTACCGAACAAAATACTTAAGAGACAAAGCTCAGATACACTTTGCCTGTCGGGTTACCTCGATATCCGGCTATATTCTTTGGTTAGGTTCGTAACCGTTATATCCGATATGCGGTGTATAATCCGATCTCTCCTCCGTTAAAGGCACGAGAGCTCGTGACAGTAGCAGATCTAAGCACGCGCTGAGAACTTAAGTGAGCGCGCCTGAAAACACTAGACCGATCCATTATCTTACCGCAAAGATCTCACTTCAGCAACATATTGTGAACATTATATTAACGAAGACATATAAAGTTATTCTTAAACAAGCGCTGCTTGTATCTATGGTCTCTGTCCACCGCACTAGTTTGTGTTATTGACACAAATAGCTTAAATAACAGCAACTGTAGGTTAAATGGTAGATTCTGAGACAGATCAAGTTCAAAGGTGAGCGCGCATGATGGCATATATTTGACTACTGCCTCTTTTTAATGTTGATTTACAGAGAAAGAAAGATAACTCAATATATAAATAACTTTCAATATATAAAACTGACCTCTGTCTCTAATGAGGATACACATTTAAATGTACTACCCTCAAGCAAGCCGTTTACTGACATAATTCTAATAAGACATCATATTATAATAAAATGGTACACAATGGTGCACAGTTCATATTCTAGCCATTTCATATTATTGCCACTATTCAGATTTAATCGTAATATTGTTGTCATAATGTATATTGCATAATTGCCAATTTATATTATTTTACTGCTTCTTCTTGTGGCAAATTTTGAGAATGTCTTGCCATTGGGAGGCTATTTGAACTTTAGGCTGCTTAGATGTGCAGTGAGTAAAACATAAAATGTTTTGATTCTGGAGTTGAGGGGAGTGTCTTATTCAAATGATGTCCATGGTCCCTCCCCACCTAAGGTGTCTCTTATTCTGTACTGATGTATGGTATTCTCATTATGCAACAGTCAAGGCAATCTAAACATTTTTGGTAACACTTCAGTATGGGGGCCAATTCACACACTGAATGCCTTATCCTGCAAGACCTTATTGTACATCCCTTAATCCAACCCCATACCTACACTTGTCAACAACACATTTTATTAGCAATAAAGCAATAAAGGAGGAGTTTATTAAGGCAAATATGTGTTCCCCATACTAAGAGTATTTTATAAAGTATTATAAAAAGTATTACATTTACTAAAAAATTACATTTTTTATTTTTGCTATATGACAGTCCCACTGTCTAGTATAGATATTAGCTTTAAAAGCAATGAAACCCCAAATATCTCAAATTATAATAAAAAGTAATCTCTGGCAAAAACCCTGCATAATGTAAACATGTGTAAACAGTGTTAGGGTACAGTAATAAATTATGACACAAACCAGTTTATAATTTTTTGCTTTATTATGAAGTATTAATATTAGACCATACAGTTGTGTTGTAGTACAGCCAGTTATACAGAATAAAAAACAGTGCAACATCTTATCAGATGTAATTCGTCTGAAGAAAAAGGATTGTTTTCTTATTTTTCTGTACACACCACAGCAGTCACATGTAGAAACAGATCACTGCACCTTCCATTCACTGCTGTTTATTCCTCCTCCCTGCCTGCATCATTCTCGTCTTTGCCGTCACAACACAGCAGGCCAAACGTGAGCAGGGCTCGATGTTCAAACACCTGCCGGCTGCTGCAAAGCTTTATTTTTCAAATCTGCAACACTGGAGCTGAGTTTCTCAGTGTGTGTGTGTGTGTGTGTGTGTGTGTGTGTGTGTATGTGTATGTGTGTGTGTGATTTTGCACCTCAAATTGTTTTTTTTTGTAGTTTCTACTTAGCTTTCAACACAATGTTGTGCTTTATGACAAAACAACTATTTTTGTAACTCATTATAATCATTCAGTACAACATCAGTTTTTATCTCAGGGTAATTAGTTTTGTCACTCATTAGAAATACCATATTTAGTTCACTTTGCATGCAGTTTTCAGTAAACATCTTTGTACATCACACAAATAACAACAACATAGAAACATAACTTTTCGAATAATCATAGCGCTTACCTCTCCTCCCAAAAAGTATTTTTCTGTTTGCCCTCTCCTACATTCATATTCGCCCCATATTTTTCAAATCTAATATTTATGTTCGGGACAGCAGCCTCCTCATGCTGAGAGCTGATAAGCCTGAGGCATCTTACTGATCAGAGGGATTGGGATAGATCCTCTACAATCAGCAGGGGTCAGAATATCATTATTATCGGCCAGCTGTAGTCGTACAAATTCACTGCTTTGGCATATACACTACATGTACCAGAATCCAGCACAAGGTTGTCATCACGCGTGCAGACTCTGGCAACAGATGACACACTTGGCTCCTATGAATTCCTCTCCTCTGTATCGGCCAATTCGGTGAATCAGCGTTTGATTTATTCTCGTCACACAGCTTTTGTGTGCTGAAAAAGAAATGATCTCAGTCCTTGGGCAGTAACAAACCTGACATCAGATAAGTGTCCTTTCATTTCTAAAGCAAAGGAAGGCAGCTTGATTGGACGTTTGTGAAAAGAGCTGCTGTCGGTATACAGGCATGTTTCACTGACCTGCTGTAAAACGAAACAGCTGGCTGTATATTTAAGTGCCTTTAAAGAGTTTAAAAGAGGCTGTATATATGTAAGAGGCTGTAATATATGGTGTTACATCATTTCATATGTTACAGATTACACCCAAATTAGATAGATAGATAGATAGATAGATAGATAGATAGATAGATAGATAGATAGATAGATAGATAGATAGATAGATAGATAGATAGATGATAGATAGATAGATTTACACTATCACATAGGTTTTTACACAGCCATACTGATTCATCAGCACTGCTATCCTCAGTGAGCAAGCTCTGTGTGTGCATGCATAT
>JAZGTK010006935.1:0-20044 GCA_036877625.1 Ambastaia sidthimunki | reverse complement strand
GTTTGTGAATTAAAAAGATATGTTTAAAACCCAGTTTATTTTAAAACTAGAAATAGAAAGCGAAAGTGGAAAGAACATCAAAAACTCTGGAGGGTTCGGCCCACAGATTGACCTCCCACGAGACTCTTTGTGCAGAGGAAAGAAATAATTGGTTTGTCCTTGAGAACATGTCCCTCACACATTTACAGTCATGTCAGGCCTTTCTGAAGATTGAAGACCGTTTGACTGAAACTGTAGGATGGAGGACAGACCGCCTCATTTTTATTCCTCTTATGTCTGCACTCTCTGCATCTCTTCACTATCACATCTGTCTCTCCTGTGATATTTTTATGTAAATGGAGAGGGGTGATGGAGAAAGGTTGCGCAGATGCTTCACCTTCAGGATGTGAGATCTCATATCCTCCCATTAATCTGATTTAGGTTTGTGTCCCACGCGGCTGCCCGAGAGTCCAGAATGTTTCCTCAAACATGTTTCCTCAAAACATCCACCCTAAAATCACACCGGCCCCCAGCCTGTCCATTTTTAATACACACTGTTAAAACTGGTTATTATCCCTCAAGTCTTGAGCGTAATGTAATTACTGTCTTTCTTTATTGAAAACAGGTTATTGGTGAACTTTTGACCACTAGCTGAAGAACTGCAGCCTATTAGCTCAGATCAGGGGATAAAATGTCATGTTTTATCTCGCGGGACAGTGTTTTTTTTTCCTTTTATCATATTTTGGGATTCGTTGTTATCCGTAGTGCATCAGATCATGTTATTACATCTGTTGTTTTCAGAGGGAGGGATTTTGAAAATAGAGACAAGCTGTTTGCGGTGCCATGATAAATAGTTACAATGGAGCGCTCAAAAGAGTTTTTTATTGGCTGGAATCAGAGTTCTTGATTCTTGTTGTAACTAGATGTTATGACAGAGACAATATAATGCAGAGAAAGGCCACTTGTGTTTAAATAAATAGGAGAAAATGGTAACTGGGGAAGCCCCGCCTTCCAAGCAAAGAGCCAATCAGCTCGGACTTGGTTAGCTAGCTGATTCAAAAACAACCTTTTCTGTTCTACATCCTCTTACAATAAGCCTTAGATAAAAGTAAAGAGTCTTTTGTCAGTCGTAAGGTAATTTTTTTTATTTAAAAGCCGTTTTGACTGCAACCTCCTCTTGATACGCTAACGCTTAAATCGACTAATTTGTAATCTGAATTTATTGTTGAACCTTTTGAAGTGAAACCTTAAGCAGGTGAGATGTTGACACGATGTGTTGTAGATCTATACGTTTGATGAACGTTGTTTGTTTGACACAGTTGAATGCTTTTCAGAAACCGTAGCCAACGAAATCATGAAACGCAACGGCTTTCCAACGTATTTCCTTATCCTCTTATCTTAGCTGTTCACCACAGAACCATTTAATGAAGCAAATCTAATACGGCCTCGTTGCTTATAACAGGAAAATTTTTTGCAAGGGTAACCAACATGGAAACAATCAGCACTGAACTGTAAGCGAAAGGGGGAGAGGTTGAAACATCAAAGACTTTAAAACAATCAAACACTGTAAATGTGCTTTCTCACACTTCATTTGTTACTGTATGAGAGATGTAAAATACGTAGACCGTGATAACGTCTTGTATTAATATAGGGAAGATTGTCTTGTGGGTCCGTTAGTATCTGTGCAGGTGTAATTATTTCTTAATTTCTCCGCAGGGACTCAAGTCTGAAGCTGAGGGTTATTTCCTGAAGGCCATTGAGTTGGACCCGACTAAAGGAAACTGCTATATGCATTATGGTAGGATTTTGTGTCCTGTTATCTCTGTTCTGTATCTCAGACATCCATAAGGCAGAAACGCCCCCAAGCCTGCGATCCTCCAGCACAAAAGTTGTTTTTGGAGAACTACAGTGTTTATATTTGCAGGGTATCACATACAGGGTTTATCAGCATGTCCTGTAGCACCAGAACTTCCTTGTACCCTCATGTTCTACCTTGACTTTGTCTCTTTGTTTCTGGAGATCTGGACTGACCTCGGACTGTTTGTTCTGTGGGGTTCTGGCTTGCTGAGTTTGAGTTTTTTGTTGTATCCTGTGAGCTCTTTTTCTGTCTCTCAGGTCAGTTTTTGTTGGAACAGTCTCGTCTGGGGGAGGCCGCGGTGATGGCGCAGAAAGCAGCAGAGATGGACGGTTCCGAGTTTGACATCGTGTTCGGCGCAGCTCATATGCTCAGGTGGGGGGGTGTTTTTGTCAAAGAGAGAGAGATTGTGTCTCAGATCTGGATCGCTCAAAACTGTCGACCTCCGTGACCAGGGCTGCAGCTACTGGGGTGAAAGATGGGAGCAATTGTAGGTGCGCTGGGCCCCACAATAATTACAGGAGTTCTGATGTAAGGCTCTCATTAGAGGAAAAATCCACGGAGCATTAAACAGTTCAGTCAGGGGGCCCAGAATTCCTAGCAAAGACCCTGCCTTTGATTCTCAGCAGTATGAGACTCCAATATTTTAACATCTCCATGTAGAGCATTTCATGTGATGTTGAACTGAAGGACGTTTGCGTGGATTTCCCATCGGTCGACAGTAGTTGGTCATTATACAGTAATATTTTACATATTAATGTGATGGTTGACCAATCAGAACTAAGTGTTACAGAAGTATTGTTTAATAAATATATCTAACAAAGGGTCAAATTTATTAAGCTCATATTTTTATTGTGGACTAAAGTTAAAAACAAATGTTAATTTTTGCCCTTTAATGTATCGTCTAATATGCTGTCAATGTTAAATATTCATAATATCTTAATTTGTTGTGTATATGTTTGTACACAGGCAGGCCAATCATAATGAAGCAGCTGAAAGGTATTATGGGAAGGCTGCTGACCTAAGACCGGATGTAAGTATTAGTTCTCTGTCTTCTCTGTCAGATTTTATGAGGTTTCCCTGCAGAACTATTGAAATGTGAACTATTGAATACAGTGGTCCTCTCTCTCTCTTTCTCTCTCTCTCTCTCTCTCTCTCTCTCTCTCAGCATCCAGCTGCTCTAATGAATCTTGGTGCTATCCTTCACCTTAATGGGAAACTAAAGGAGGCAGAAAGCAACTACCTCCGTGCTCTGCAGCTCAAACCAGATGACCTCATCACTCAATCCAACCTCCACAAACTCTGGAACGTCATGCAGAAACAAGATCTACGAACCACTGGATCATGAGCTTCTGTCAGAACCTCTGTTGATGTTGGACCTTTGATCTGGTGTTCTGTCACAGTTCAGCCCTTAGCAAGAACAGATGCTGGTCGTATATAAATGCAGTTGGTTAAAACTAAGAGATGGTTCAGAACTGGTCCAGCAAAAGGGAATGAAGACCAGAAGCAGATCGAAGGTGACGCCTCTGTGAAGATCTTTATTGAACAGTAAAGACTGTGATTGCTCACATTTCCTCATCAGAAAATCAAGAGAAGTACAATATTTATAACATGCTGGGTTGTTTTCGTCTGAGAACACTGAACAGGATGAAATTATTCGCTGATTTTCCACATTACAAATGCAGAAGGACAAATTGTGACTCGTTGCATTTGAATTCCTAAATTTGTTCTTTTTTAAATGATAAAATTGTACATTTTTTCTTGAAAATGGTCACTATGCTGATATTTAAAAATACCTGCTCCTAATTTATTGTCAATAATAAATCAAAAGTTTGTTTGTTATAGGACTGTTGAAGAACTCATTCTGTTAAAAATCCTATTTTATCACTCAGTCCTTCATATTATTACGAAACACATGTTGTCTGACTGTTGTTAGATGTAATTAGAATGTTAAATGTCAAACTTTTCTACTAAAACATTTTTACCACAATAAAACGTCTCTCTGCTCTTTCTCATCTCTCATTTGAACTGTAATTAACCTACTAATCTTGTGATTTGAGACATTATATTATTTGAACTATTCGATGTTCAAATATTAAAATGAAATAAATTGAACGATTCCTGTTTAAAAACAACGTTCAACATGGTGAAGAGAGAAAATGACTATTGGATGCCAGTTTCAATATTGTGTTTTGCTGCCACCTTCTGAATGAACAACGTGTCACAAGAGGAGACACAGGACTCAGACTGAAGCAGTTTATGAGATTGATCACAGACACAAACAGACACGATTGCTTCACTCTTATTAATGATTCATAAAGTCTTCATGGACAATTTCTGAGAAATATGCTGTAACAGCAGAGCACCAGTGCATGCATGCATATAAGGCATGCAGAGCATCTGCGTGCAAATGTCAGCATGTGTTATTAATGCGGTTCATTATTGAATTTCAAATCTTGTTGCCATAAACAGAGTGATTGAAATAAACATCTGTTATTTTCATTGATGCAGTCCAAAGGGGGCTATGACGTCATCACCGACGTCATAAATAACATCAAAAATGGTGTGTAATTTTTTTACCATTACTAATGGCAATTTATTAAATGTATTACTAATACTATTATGGCAATATTATTTAGGTCGTGATGTCTTTTCTTGGTAACTTTCCAATGCGAAGCTTTGCGCCTGAATATTAATTGTTATTAGCTTTGTCTTGTAACTTTACAATGTCAAATGTTGCCTCTGTTTATTTACATTTTATATCATATCTTCGTGTTTTGAAGACCCCAAGAGTTCAGCATTGGTTGAATTATTCCGGCTGCTGTCCATGGTGCTGGAGCGACCAGACAGACAGACCAAAAACTCAGAAAGAACCAAAACAGATAATGTTTATCTTAAAACTAGTTAAATATAGTCAAAACAGACCTATAAATTAATTTATGCACATTTGACTATGTAAAAAAAAAGATTTTTACTGTCTCCTCAGGTAATCAAATGTAAATGTGTTCACCTGTTTTTCGGATGGTAGGTCGCTATATTTCTATACTGCCATCCTTTGGAACAAACCAGTATTGCAAAAGTCTTAATAAAATTCTTTGGCACTGTAGTTTAAATATAATTATATACATTTTAAATAAGTAATATTGACCCTTTTCCATGTGTGTTTTTATCCTCAACGACGATCAAAATTAGGCTCTTTTTATGTACAGTATGTACATCTGCACATTTACAGGTTTAATCCATGAACTGGCAGAGCAGAAGTTGTCCGTATTCCCAGTTTTTCCCGTTTTTACTGATTTTGTCCAGCAGGATGCGGAGAGACGGACAGCGGTGAGTTTGAAGGTCACAGAGGATTTTCAGTGTTGAGCCAATGTATCCCAGAATTACATCTATCAAACCCCACAAATGACAGTATAAGAAACATGGAAACTGTTTCCATGACAACAAAGCTGGTTTAAAATGATTTGATGTATCAATATTTAACCTCTGTGGAAAAGTCTTACAATAATCGTTGCTGGTGAACAAGATGATTTATTTGTTAACCAGGAAGTATTTTTAGTAATCACAACAGAGGTTCAACATGAAGCATTTACATGATGTTTATATAAAGTCTGTAACTTTACTGCACGCTCATCTGTAACGTAAACAAAAACACACAAATAAACATAATTTAAAGGCTCTTTAAAAGCAAACAAAGCAATTTAATTAAAAAACAACAAAGTCGAACAACTGTTCTATTATTATTATTATTATTATTATTATCATCATCATCATCATCATCATCATCATCATCATAAGTCAGTGCGCATGCGCGGCTGCGTACAATTTAAAGTTCAACGGTTGCGAGGAGAGATGATCAGCTGGACATAACTAAACGAAAATCTTTATTTTAACTTTTTTTTACATTTACAGATAAAAATACTACTAAAATGTATTACAAAAATGTAATTGTCTGGAGAAAAACACCTTTTGAGCGAAAGGAGCAGTTTGAGTGACGCTTTTTAAAGCACGTGGTCGGCCAGGTAAACTCACCACATTATATATAATGATTATATAAATGAATTCATAAGCAACGTTATGTTCAGACAAAGCCATTTGTTATGTAAACCCATTACAATTTACCTACTAACTAGCATTAAACTACTAACTATGTCTGAATAAAGTTTTGTTCTGGGACAAGAAAAGTGTCAAATTAATTTTTGTCGCATTTTAGATTAAAGTGCTGAAATATCTTCTGAATACACGGACAAAAAGCATCTCTCAGGTTAGTGAACTTGTTTGTTTGTTTTTTAGTGACATCGTTACATCGTTTCTAATGCAATTCACATTTTGATCACTAGGTGGAATCATTTGACTGAGTCCATCTAAACGTCTATAATAATTATGTATAAGTCTACATCATTCAGTATGTTTGTGTAACCGGTTATAGATAACATTGAATTACAAAACACCTAATAAACGACAAAATTAACATTTAACATATACTTAATTGTACTTTTTCTTCGCTGTGTGTGCATCCAGTTTCCAAACCACCTAAAGGCTTGACCACAGAAGGTCAAAACTAGGACACTGTCAGGTCACACAGCTCTGGTACGGTCGGTATGTCGGGTATTGCCACATTCACAGTTCTGCACGATAACACAGATTCTGTTGGTGTATTCACCTCATTTCAACTGCTTAATGTTATAATGTAAAGTGTTACTCACAAGCAATTAAATCACAAGCACAATCCTGTAATAAAGGACGTGTTCTCACAGAACAGCTGTGACTGACACCAGCTTTATCTGCCGTCTGGTCACCGTGGGAACGCAGGTATACCTATTAAATTCTTACAGAGGCTGGTGAAGCAGACAGGGGTTTCCATAGAGACCACCAGAGGCCATGTCTACAATAAGCAGCCCCTAAAACTTCCCCTAAAAATGTTTACACCTTAAAGCTTATACCTTTCCTCAAACTTCCCAGCATGTAATGATGTGATAGACAGACAGACAGGTAGACAGACAGACATGAAGATTATAGTGCAGGGAGACTGTTTGATATGCTTTGTGTGTGATTTCTGCATGCACTCACTCCTGGCTGTGCATGTTTCTTATGTGTGTATAAGGCGTGTTTTGAATGTGAACGCATGCTTATACAAATTCATAATGCAGGTGGGGGAAGCTACATTTCTTTGTATGTACATTAAAGTATGTACTTCACTACCATGCTAGAATATACTATGTAGACAAGATATTACTGCTTCTCACAGTCTATTGGCATCAGGATGGATAGCTCAGCTCAGCACACACCACTGGCAGGCTTATCTTCACTGCCCACCAAATTGAGATGGGACCTGCATCTGGCTGATGGTATCAAACTGCTTTAGCCTGACCGTGAGGTCATCAATCTACCTCCCCTTGATGATCCTTATTCTCAAATTCCAGCCGTGTCTCCACTGATACCACCAGCAGAGAATTGCCTTCCCGTAATGGGCATCAAACTCTGACCACAGATGTTTTGCCTGCTGTTAAAAGCCTGATGATTATGTGCCAGACTGCGAACAGTCTCACTTTAAGGCATATTACAGATATTTGCTAAATGCTTCTCGAAGACCCACAATCACCTCACTGTGCCTGTTTTTCACTGTTTTTCACAAGTACTTGCAAAGTTAGGAAAGTATGTTTCAAGCCAGTAGTGTACAAAACGAAACGTAACCAAAGATTTGAAATGGTCAAAACCATAAAAATCTCAAGATTAATTATGTTTTTATCACACCTCCGGGAAGGCCGTAATACTTGTCTTGTTTATTCCAAAGTATTTTAATATGACTATGAGCAGTAATGGTACGTGCATGAGTTGGTGTACGTGCCCTTGAGAGTCACCTCAGGTTATGTCTTGTAAGGCAATGATCTAACAGCTCACAGTTGTCGGTTCCTACTGACTCTGAGCCTCAGTCAATGACTCACAATGCGTGGAGTGGGCGTCCGGACTCTCATTCACAGAATGAACCGTTTCCTACTGACAGAGCTTACACACTGAGTGCTAGAACATTCACTTGGTTTTCATGTTTGATTGTCAGCTATTATTCATTTCTTCAGTGTTACACTGAGGTCAAAGCCTTGTCATGAAACTAACTGCCCAGCATTAAAACTGTAGGTAACTAAAGGGTGGAATAGTTCGGTTAAAAGTTGGGCGAGTTAAAATTCTAAAAGCAACACAGCCATTGAAATGAATAGCCTCTTTATATGCTTATGAGAGCAAGAAAGTGTGTCCATAAGAGACAGAGTAAGATAGAGATAGGGCTGTATTTACCAAGATGGCTTTCTCTTCATTGATCACTGTAATGAATGACACCATTAAAATTCACCCTCACGATCCTGTTCTTGCTTTTACGATTTACGACACAGCCTCAGTAACAAGAACCAGCAGCCATTTTTAAATGCAAGACCAGACTGAATGTGACATACTCGAATTTAAAATAAAAATCATGTCTAGTGACACCAACAGGAGGTGATGGTAAGCCAGAGCCAAATGTATAATTCAAGGGAATTAGAGTTAAGCCCTCAAAGTGATAGGGAGGCTGTCATAACACATTCACTGAAAGTCTTCACTAATCCCATAGAGTTTTATAGCATTGGGAAGGCTGGATAAAACATGCAATAAATACACAGGACATAAACTACATAAGAAAAGTATGTAGAAACCCCAACACCACACCCTTTTGTGTATGTTGATTATTGAATTTTAGAAACATAGACATTCATTTCTCTCTTTTCACTCTTCCAGGGAAGGATGTTGACTAAATGTTGAAACATGGCTTCAGAGAATTGCTTGGCAACAGTGAGGTCAGGCACTTATGTCGGGCCAAGGGACCTGGCTTGCATTTAGCATTCCCATTCTTTCCAAAGGTGTTCAGCGGGATTCAAGTGTGGGCTTTGTGAGGGTCACTCAGTCATGTTCTTCCACCCCAAACTCAATAAATCAGTTCTTTATCGATCTTGCTTTGCACAGGGGCATTGTCACGCTGGAGCAGAAAAACATCAGAAGAACAAAAAAAATGTTGCCACAATGTTGGAAGTAAACTGATTTCTGAAATCTTAAATGTTTTTTGGAACAAGTTTTGTGTTCACCAGAATGGATGAATTAACCAAAATGGTTATTATAAGGGGGGTGTCTACATACTCTTGTACATGTGGTGTATATGTGTCACATCCCTTAATCTAAACAAATCTTAGACAAAAATTTATTACAAGATGATTTGAACAAGGTGTAGCATCAAATTTGGTCTAAGCTAAGACAGGCTTAGCAAAACATTTGATCATTTCTATGCCAGTTTTACATAAAACAGACTTTAAAAGTTACACTGTTTTAAAATATATCAGTCTTTTTTAACAGACACAATCTATGATGCTATATTTGGTCTATACTTGACTATTAAATCATGCTATTTTATTGCAATGCATCCTCCCCCATGCATGCACACACATAAATGAACAAGTCTTGTTTATTCATGAGTTGTGTATGCGCGTGTGTGTCAAAGGATATCAGCCAAGAGAGCGCTAATGAAAGATGATTTCTGTGCTCTGATCCAAGGGGCAAAATGTCTATTTCTGGTTCCTCATATCAATACATTTCCACCGCCGGCACCTCTGTCAGTAGCTTGGAAATGGCACAGCAATGTTTCATCTTTGAAAGAGCCCTCACCAGCACTGAGAAAAGAGGCAATAATGGATTGTTATTCACAACAAACTGCACAGTGTTTATTAGGAGCTCTGATATGGACTCTTTGAGCAGTTCCTATTGGTAAAACGTATTGAAACATGATACCGAGAGAATTAATGTGTAGAATTATCTACAGTAGAAATAAATCTGTAGAAGACACTTTCAGTTTTGTTTACCGATTATTTATTTTGTGTTAAAATTATATTATAGCTAATGTGAATTGTCATTTTCAATCCATATTATTCACTTTGAGTATGCAGATGTATTTAGAGTTTATCCAACACAAATTGATCATAAAAAAGGGACACAAAGTCAGACCAAATTAACTTTACTTGCCTAAACAATGCCTAATTTGCTATTTGACCGATGCTTTAGATTATACAATAGCCCACAAGGCCTAGGTACCATCTGTTAAAAAAGAACGTTTTCAGCAGAAGAGCAAGTTATCCTTTTGATTAAAGAACATGAAGACAGTTTCCTCTTTACAATAACATGCACTGATGAATCATTCACAATAGGGCCAGGAACATCTAATGGCATTAAAAAAATAAATAGGGTCAATTTTGAATTCATTTTGACTTCAATATTGGCATCCTGTTAGACGCAAGGACAAAGTCAGACACACTAACTCAATTTTATCCGCTGGTTCAGAATTGCTTTTTGTTAATTCTGGCCAAAAGTAAGACACTTTCTCTTTAACTTGTATTTGTGCTTTGTATTGCTGTTTAGGCTGCAAAGAGCATATTTGTAGTGCAGGAAAGCTGTATTTTTACAGATAACCTACAGCAGATGCTGCAGACTTGACTTGACTAAAGTGAGTGGAATAGAAGAAAGCAAACGGCAATGTCCTCTAATAATTAAACCTTCAAATGACATGGCGGCTCTCAGCTGATGATTATAGCAAGAGACATGCAATATTTATGAGGCAAATGCATATGGAAGCATTATGTTTAGGGGCTGTTATGGTGGAATATCCCTATATGTCCCTTTCTTATTACTCCATCTGCAATTTTTAAGTGCATTCAACCGTTTTCATGATAAAATCACGATTGAAACATGAACCACGATGGCCGTGAAGAGTTACAGGAGGAGCGTGACGACCTCATAATAGAGAGATAAGCTCTTTGTCTACTGCTTCCTCTCAACATGACAACACTCATACATCATAGAAACACCTCTGGCTCATGTTGATGACAGCACTAATACATAATCACAAACAGGGGTGTGACAAATACAACACACGAAAGGTTTTAAGCAATTTTAAAATGCCGTCCTCAGAACATTGTATGAGGATTATGTCATTCAAAACATGCAGTTTCTGATAACAGTTCATAGAAATTGTTAACACAGACCTACATGCATGCAAAAGGAAAAAGTTATAAGTATCAGATGCAAAAGCCTAACAAAACATTTCAGTAGAAACTTATTTAAAACTTGGACTTTAAAACAAAAAAAGGTTGTTGATTTATCACTTTAAGCAGCCATCTCTCGCTCTGAAAGTTACAATCTGAAAAAACAAATTCCAGACAGGAGATTTTCTTTTTTTTTTGTATTCCACTGTGTTTTTTTGAGACATGCACATTGTTATTTTCTTCATTTCAAGCATTTTAGGAGTGTTGAGGGAATTTTTTAACATTGGTGTGAACATTGGCTCTTCATAGCTCAACTAAATACAAGACTCTTGACAACCAGCACCTGACATACTAATCGATCCTTCTGAAGCAGAGCCACTGAGCTGATCATGTGCGTTATGAAACGGGCCATGAGTGTGTTTTTCTACTAACGTATTGTCCAGCAGAAAAAAGCAATTATAAAGCTTTTATCGTAATATCCAGAAGTCACTCTGTATCACACTGGATCAATCAGAGACGATGTCTTCTTAATAAAATGCAAAAGGCAGTTCAAGCTTTTTCCATCAAGTTTTATCCTGTATTGTTAAAAACTCTGATATAATGATTATTACAAACTCATACTCTGCAATGTCAACAAGTTGTTTTCAGTCATCTAAGCCTTCTTGAGGCCTTCTTGAAAATGATTCTCCAGAAATGGTTAAAACTGAGAACATACCAGGCATCAGGCTGGGGGAATATAAATGGACTCGTGTTGCCTTGTTGTGAGTGACAGTGCAACAATTAAACTGACAAGGTGAACGTATTCACACACGCGGGCCCCGCAGCCTAAGAAGACTAAATGTACTGGAGATTTCACAAGACATACAAACAGCCCCCACAAGAGCTCCGGTCTCTCCGGCCATTCCAGACCAATCGTTCCTTCATTATGGAGTCCAGGAGTGTATTGTAATGACTCTAACGCCAATGATTTACTGAAGATTGCTGCTGAAATTGCTGACGGACTTTTGTTTGAATAGTTTGTTATTGATTTCGTTTTAGTTAACAAGCGACATGCTGATTGCGGTTTATTAGATGTAATGGACATATGTCCAGAATGTGTGTTTGTGTTTTCAAGCAGTTTGTTAGTATGTCTGACTCTCTACTCTACTGGAAGGCAGACAATCTATTACAGAAGAGAAATGAAAGCATTTCCTCCACAAATACGCTGCCTTTGTTAAGATTCATTTCATGAGATGTGACAGAATGTTCCGTGAGTTAAAAGCTTGTGTTATTTGCGTTCTGTAATGCAAGCAGAGGAGCGCAGAGTGACATAAAAGCACACACAAACCAAATAAATCACAATTTAATTTGTTTTCCTTGTCACAAAAACAGATGTAAAACATTTGTTACACCTGTCAGCGTTTAAATCTTTTACGAAATAGTGGAATTGTTTTTAATGCTGAGGGTCATGTGGGTATAAATAGTTAAATTAATAAGAATTTAACCTTCTATGCAGCATTGACTCTTTTATTAGATAATAATGATGGGCTAACTATACAGTTTACCTTTTTTATAATTCCTTATATACAAAAGGCTACATTTTCTCATTATAAGGTGTTAACAGTTCATAGCACATGCTAACAAGATATAAGAGCATAACAGCCAGTTGGTTTTCTGCCATCTTTCTCCACAGCAGACTGAACGGACTGGCAGATGACTCTTTGATATCCACAGAGATGAAGGAAATGGCAGTTGCCCGTCAGCCTGATCAAGGTTTCCTGAGGTGCATCATGCTTTGATGAAGCGCCTTTCAGCAGCCTGAAGCTCAGAGGTAAGATAGAAAGCTTCCTCTCTTTTGAGCAGCACGTCTTTTCACGTTAAACATACCGGGTACAATTACGGCCGGCGCTTCCATCTTCTCTGATAGCCATTTGCCTCAGGACTCCTGTTGAACGCGGTCTGGATGTGTCAAACACATATATCTCGTGTAAATTGTCCTGCTTGAGCTTCAAAGTCAACGTTGAGCTTTTTTTCATCTTGATTCCAGCAAAAAGTGCCACAAAAGAAGGCCGTAATAGCACATTGAGAAAACATTTTTCAACTAAATATGATAAAATAAGAGGTACTTTGGCAATCCCCTGAAATTTCCCATCTTTCATCTCTTTAATAGGCTCCAAACCTTTCCTTCTCTCTGTCTCACTCTCTGTCTGTGTCATTAATTATTAAATATCAGAGAAGCCTAATTACATCTGAACAGTGTGACACCATTAAGTAAATTGTCTGAAAAATGGGTACAGAACACCATACAGAGCTTTTCACCTTCAGTTGCCACTATCTGAAAGACACGTCCATCTTCCTTTCTCTTGGCTTCCATTTTGCACTTACACGCTTAATGGACCCGTACGGCACCTGTATAAAGTGATTAGACCCTTTCTTAAGTTCAGACGTACATTGTCTGAACCCCCCAGATTTCAGACATTTCAAAACTCATATATTTCAGTGCAGAGACAAATAGCTCAGCTTGAAATTATTCCAATGAAATACATTTGAAGCTAATAGCGAGGAAGTGTTGTGTTAAATATTTTGAGTTATCTTTTAACCAAAGACTCAACCAGATTACATTTACTGCTGCAGTGTTTGGTTTAAAAAATATTGGACTTAAAGATGTACATAATATATACATAATTCAACGAGCTATATAATCACAATAGTGTTATAATGTTTCTGTTAATAAACTGTAGATAATACAATGTTTCTGGTTTTTTTTTATATAGACAATTTTGCTAGAAATTTCTAGAAAAAGAGACTAGAATCTGTATACAAATTAATGGCTAAGATGAGCCTTTATCCAGCAAAGTCTTAGTGGTTCATTTTTAATTCTGGAACTCTAGGCTACAAATAACTATAACATACAACACTTTGTAAAATACACTTTGACAAGTCTTTTATTTTGTTAAAATACAGTTGAAACATCCAGTAAAATTATTTTTCAAATAATAACTGCAATTTTTTTTACAAAATTTATCACAAACTGTACACATCATAACAACATACATTGTAGCGATCGATTTTGTTGCCAGGTGCAAGTATGACAAAAAAATACTGACAAGCGATTTATCAATAGCTCAACAAGAAGAAATGTCAGGAAGTTGAGTGCTAATCAAAACAAGTTTACAATTTTACAAGCCAATGCACAATATATGCAAATCGTGTATAAAGTTATTCAAGATCACAAGCCCAAAGTACAAATCACCACCAAACGATCCATAGAAATGCACTTAAACAGATAACAATACGAAAGTCTCAAGTATATACAGACGCCAGCACTGGCAAAGTCAAACTAAATAAAAAATAATTATTCTCAGGAACAATAGAAGTCTACTTTTCTAAGTGCTATCAATCAAGTCTAGGTACTGGTATCAGCATGCTACAAGAATTATTTATTTTGTTCTATTCTCTGACCGAGCTCAGGGGCAGAAGACTGTCTGCATGTGCAACTCAAAGTTAACAGTACACAGCCTTTTTTGTAATTGCCATGTTTGCATTATTACTTATGGGCACACCGGTAACACTTAAACCCCCCTTTTCCAATCATAAGGGTCCAGCTTTAAAATGCTAGGTGTGCAGTTACCAAGGTGTTATTTGCATACTGACCGAACAGACACATGATTTCACATATTGATTCTCTGCAAGGACAAAACAAAATTTGATCACAACAACAACTAATGAACAGGTAAATATTCCTCCGTGAGAAAGAAATGAAGGTTTGTCTTTTGTCTTATTGTGTGTTGTTTTTAAATGACTATGAATGAGTGAATATGTAATGAATTGTTTTCCATATTTAGTTCCTAGTAAATCATCTCATTTTCTAAATCGTTGCATAAAACACAAATTCCTCTACAGCATTAATTGCTTGAGCTGTATTGTTTAGTTTAAATCGCTTTTTTTTACCCTGAATCAGTTCATGTGGTCAGAAGAGAAGCTCATCATTTTTCATCATTAATCAAATGTCAGTGATGATTAATTCTTGTTTTTAGGTAGATCGGCATATAAAGCAATTCACTAATATTTGACTGATAAAATATTTATAGCACCTTAACAATTTTGCAAGCGCTGTATCGCTTTACGGTACGTGTCAGTTAATTTGCTTTATGCTTTTAGACACAATGCAGTTTCTTGCAGACAAGAGATCAGAAATCACCGTAAAGGAAATATTGTTCGCTACGTTTAATACTGGTCGTAAAAGCGCTTAAAATTGAATCATATATCAATAATTTCATGGGAGAGGGAGACAGATAATTGTTCATAGATACGAGATATAGATAGATATGAGGATTTAATGCTTGGGAAGAATTTCATATATTTGAAGAGATTAAAAAGCGCCTTATGAATTGATAGCAACATTATCCTGGATATTGGTAATAACAAAAGGATAATCAATTTTACGACTTCTTTCCGTTTTAACAACAACAGCAACAAAACAAGCTACATCATCTGGCTACTGTATTAGTCTCTTCTGACCATCATTTTTCAGCATGTACTACCACTGAGAGCCTGAAAGCCTCACAATTTGGCCCATTATGATTTTAGTGTTATGCTTTACTTATGGTACAGTACTTGAATACTACATGGTGCCTCCATCTATCCAAGAAAATGGTGCCTCTTTTTCTCTTCAGTATTTACGTTTTCTTTTCTTCGTGTTTTTATGTCTGAAAATGTCTTTTCATTCTGTTTAAATACTGTTTGTTTCTTCCATTTTATATTGTTTTTATAAGTCAATATATACCAGCAGTTTAACTAATTACTAATGATTTTAAATATTTTATGATGATTATTGATTTTAGATTTAACTGTAATAATCATGTGTTGACAATCTCTCCAAAATAATAATGAATTATAGTAATATTGAGATTGATCCAATTTCCAAACACACACTTGATGAGATCTATGTATCCGGCTCTTTGAATTTTTGTCTATTAAATACACTTTTACTATTTTGGTAACTGTTGTGTCCTTGTAAATGTAAAGACATATTCTAACTATTCTATACTTTTCTTATTTACAGAAACACATATTAGATGCTTGATAAAGTTTTGACATTGTAATTTTTCACCATTTGGTTTTATGACGTGAAGTGTGATTAAAGTTCAGCATGGCTTTTTCATTAAAAAATTTCCATATGAGACAAAATGTAATCACATATTTGAAAGCCTTTTCATTTTCTAACCTTGCATCAGTTTTGTCACATATTTTCAGATATTGTCTGACCCACTCAAGAATATGAAATGATAGGAACTGTCAGTAAAATTACATGCCATTATTATGCTGTCAAACAAGAAGAGACTTCACTGTTTAACCACATCATTTCAGCTTTAAATGACCTGAAAACTATTCTTTTAGGAGCATAAACTCAGCACCAGTTCAAAGTAAAGCAAGAGTAACTGAGATTAGCATGCTTGGTTGTGTCTGTAGCAGGGATACCAGTACTGTATAGTTCTCTTTTAAATACAAAATGCAATGTTACAAGCTACGACTACAGAAAAATATACCCTATTAATTATACAAACCAGATGTGTTTTGCAATTACAGTAGGTCTGCGGCGGGGCCTCTAGGCCGTTATGGGGTCTGTGGGGGTTTTGGCGATGGACATGATCCTTGACTCTCAAAACTGGATGCTCGTCCAGGCCACTGCAAGGAAAAGACTAACTTTACAACAGAGTATGTCAGAACACATTACATATTAGAAGTTTTTAGTCTCTCACCTCACACAGGGCATGCCAGTGGGTGATTGGTTTGCGTGGGTATGCCAGCATCTCGTTCCAGTGGTCCCTCCCGAGACCCTCTGCATCTGGCCCTGCCCTACACACTCCTATGACTTCATTGTGTCCAACTCTGAATGAGAAATACCACAGCAGACTTTCATTAAAAAGCAAGTTTACTAGTGCTGGTAAACACATTTCATGAGTAAAAGTAGTTAAATATTGACTGGTTAACTCCTCCTGATAGATGCCATAATTAAAACGTCATTGTGTTTCTCTCTATTGATGGCCATTCCTTAATATAACTTGCATATATATTTTACTCTCTGACAGTAAAATGATGTTTTAAGGAAATTACTGTGGCTGATAATAAATCATTTTACTGCAGGGTTTTTATCAAGGGTACAGTAAAAGATACACTGCAATATATTTAAAATATATTAATAATAACCGATAATGCTGACTTAGTATCTGACTTTATATGACCAGTGTTATCTATCATATCACGTCAAATCTATTTATCCTAAACTCGCTTCTGTATATGGTCATTGTTTTTCAATTACAGTACAATATCGTCTGGAAAGGTGGGCACTGACCTGTCGTAATCCATCACCGTGATTGACAGGCTGACCTGCTCCACATTCTCAGGTGGGATGTCGAAAATGATGGCTTCGTTGTAGACAGGGTTTAGCGTGTTCTTTTTGGTGGTTGTTTTTCGCTTTTTGAGTCTCCGTCCGTCACATATGAGAGAGACTTTGACGTATGGATCTAAGAAAAGAAAGTAAAGAGTTTTGAAGAAACTGTTCTGGGGCTTTTGGGGCCCTAAGCACAAATATAAAGCTTTTTAACCGGTTTGCTTATTTATGATATTGGAAGCAACATAATGTAGTACTGTTGTCATTTTGTCATTGTATCAGCTGTGGTAATACTGACCGGAGTAGCCTGTTATGTCCATGGCTTTTAGATTGCGACACTTGATAACAGTAAGAGTCATTCTTCCAGCCGTGGGAAGATAGCAAAGGGAATACATAATCTCACCCAGATCCACACTTTCCTGAAAGAGAGAGAGAGAGAGTGAGAGAGAGAGAGAGATTGGGTCAGCCAGTAGGAAAACAAAGCTGATTGGACTGTTTGATGCCAAGAAATGCCTATTTGTCTGTACTTCAGAGTGCTAAAAATAGCATTAAGTTATTGATTAAATGATCAGGAGAAAGTGATGCTTCTCAGTAAATGATGTAAGATGATTTTCTTTTTAAAGGTCTCTGCAGAGCTCTCTTTATGTGATTACAAACAAAACATTTATTTACTGACACTCCAAATAGACTTTTATTTGCCTCACCAACACCTCATAAAAAGCTTTGGTGGATATTGGAGGTGGATATTGGACTCTGGTTTGTCTTTAGGTTTAAACAAAGCCCTGTTCAATATTAGGTCTACACAGCAGACATATGACTTTTAAAATTTGGGACAAAAACAACTATTCACTTGTGAACAAAGGTATTACTCAGAAATGTTTTTCAAAGAATTCTTTTATGTAATGACTTTATGTTTTTGTACATACAGTTTGGGTGTCTGATTTTTGTGTGATAGGGACAAATCTAGCTTCCCCGACCTTTATTAGTTTTGCAGAGGTGGTAACGTTTATTCTGAAAGTTGGTGTATATTTTGAGATTCACAGGCTCTCACTATTGGAGTAAGACATCTATTAATCCTTCAAAGACTGCTAAGGATAGTGATTAATCTGTCCAAGTAAAGATTCACAATAGATTGCATAACAAGGACAAACTTACATACATGAAGTCTGTTTTCCTATAGCTACTGTGTCAAAACTTCAAACCTTTCATCAGGTTTACCAGGCCCTTGTTTTCCATCGTCCTATACGACTCAATACCAGATAGATGTGTTGTGTTATAAATAGTTAGAATGTACTATGTGTATGTTAACGTCAACAGCCTCTGACACACTGTATCCAGTAAGTGCTTGTTATTAACATCACAAGTGGCGAATACAGAGAGCCACAGGCGAGTTCAGAAGTCACGTCTCCTGGCTGCGTTTGTGTCTGAAACAATTCACAAATCTTTTTGGGGCAATAATACCCTTCCTGTTTTGACTTCAACTTCCCCTCCTCCAGTGGTCACGTACCAAAGCGGCCTTCAAAGTGCTCCAAAACAGAGAACAAAATTAGAGCTCCAAACGTCACGTAAAGACAAAATGGAGGGTTTCAGCACACAGTCGGAAGCTCAATGGTGCAAGGCTGCAATCTGACTATTTTAGGAATTGAGAGTTACTAGTGTTTTTCCACAGCGAGGGGCCTAGGAACAGCTGGTCTGGTTCTAAGATTCGGTTTTGTCCCTAAGGGGCTGTAGTAATAAGTCATTTTTACACACAAAAGGTTTTTCGTGAATTTAGCAGCATTTAGAGGTCATGTGTGAACGAAAAATGCCAACAAATTAGCTCCAGCAATTTGTAAGCTTAAGAAGGTTTAATGTTGCTGGAAAAGTTTTAATGCTACGTGTAAAGAAAGCTTCGATATTAACAGTTTGAGCACATACAAAGTTACAAAGCTAGGTGATTATCTGTGTTGTGGAAAGAATTGTTATTAAATTGGATGAACTGGCTTCCATCCCAGCAGATTAAAAATCGGAAAAAGCCTGTATCTCCAGAGCAGAGGTTTTAACACATTTCTGGCAAATAACTGAATTTTTGGTGATGTGGTGTAAATTGTAGCTAAACAGAAAGAAGACGGAAACATTGCATGTGTGAATGGAGATGTGGTGTAATTTTATAGTTTAACGTTTTTGCGTGTAGAAAGCAGCTATATTCTCATTACTGAACACAGCAGGTCAAAACCTCTCCACTGCCACTCGAACCCTAAACATCAATAATTTTCTATTGTCCCCATGAAGGAAAGCAATAGTCAGAGAAGAGAATGGGAAGGAAATAACACGAGAGCGACCAAACATTGACAAGAGGGGAGAAAGTGACAGTTACATAACAGCATCACAGGAACATGACAGGAACAAAAATGCACAGCCAAACAACAACAAAACGATTAAATACGCTGAAAACAAAACAATCAGGAAATTAATGGCCCTGAAAGAGAGCGATGCGTCAAACAAGTTGGACGAGAAGATTACATTTCCCAAACAAGAGTGACTCACCACTGACAAGCCGACCAGAATCAGTGACGAATGGAATAACATGTTTTCTCCACTCACTTTGTGTTTGATGTGAAGAGGGACGTCACTGTTAATCGTGAGTCACGGTGAATGAGGTGAGTGTGTCTTGATGCCTTTCACCTCTACAGGTTAAGTAGCAGTAGAACTAGTCTGTATGTAATAATACATGACAAAAGGTCAAACCTGTGGGCAGACTATTACTTACACCGGCGTCTGTAGAGAAAACACAGATGTAGCTGT
>JAZGTK010006934.1:0-20044 GCA_036877625.1 Ambastaia sidthimunki | reverse complement strand
TAATGACAGCAAATACAATATGTCTAAAGACACTTAAAGAGTAAGAATTAAATATAATAATATTACCTGGAAGCTGGACAAAGCCTCCTGGTTTACACCGTCCTCAATCAAAACGGGAACATTTTCGAGTCCTTTGCTTAAATCCTGGCTGTATAATCGCATCATGTTTTGAACATTTCTAAGAAAAAATAATATCACGAAAACTGGATTTCAAAAGCTTGTTTATAACATCAGCGCGGCCGCATGAGCAGCGCGACGGAAACCGGAAATGTACAACTATGCTTTTATAATAAAAGTCCCATCATATATTTTGGGAAATTACTACAGAAAGACTGTATAGTTAGCAAAATCACTTCAATCTTATTGTATTGTGATAGCAACACAAAAGTGTTTGTAATTACATGAAACTTAATGTACCTAAATCGTAATAAACCCACAATTCAAAACATACAGAAGTTTACATACGGATTACAAAAGATTTTATTGTCACAAATTGACAATTTCCAGGATTTCACGGACCATTGTAACCCAGCTCAAAGAATTAAAGGACACAGACATGACTCATTTAACCGAGTTTATTTAACCACAAAACAAATCATAATAACACACTAGGAATTGCTTACAGATGAGCAGTGAACTTTAAAAGTCAGATTGGCACTTTAGCGCTTTGCATTCACCTCCACCTCTAACTGGCATTTCTCATTGCTAAATGTTTGTTGCATGATAAATGTACAGCAGGCAGGCAGCAACGTACTTAAAACACATTTGTGAATTCAACATTATAAACTCTGTTAAAACACGAGGGCAAGTCAAAACTCAGAAGTATGTTAATAACATAATAAAAAGAAGATATCAAGGCATAATGTCTGTTTAAACAAGTTATTTTCAGTCTATGTTTGCATTACCATTCTTAAATTTTGCATGGTTTATCAAAAACTCATTGTTTAATACCAGGTCCAAATAAAACACTACATAAAGCTGTTTGCATGGATAAATACCACAGTGACAGTAACTGTTACGTGATGGATCAGACATTTTAAAACCTTAGACATAAAATTAGGAAGAAACAATATCTGTTTATAGCAGACATCAACACAATGGCCCCATACAAAAATGAACTGGTCTACCACCAACCAACAGAGATACAGTTTAAATAATTAAAGTAAATGATAAAGACAAGAGGTGAGTGTGTGTAGTTGTCATCTCGTCGTATATCCAGAGAGACGCTTAAGTCAAGGTTTCCCCTTTTGTGACCTTAATAGATAAGAAGAGAAAGCAAATGAGAAGATTAGACAATCCAAAACTGGAGGGTTTAAAGGGTTTTAAAAATAAATGTGTTTACATTTACTTATTTAAATGACACTTTATCCAAAGCGACTTACAAATGATTGAGCATAAACTATAAATCCAAATAGATAAAAAATAAATAAATCTATAAATAAAATAACATACCCTGGCTTCAATGTATTCAATTCTCCTCTCCAGTGCAGTCAGCTTCTCATTCAACGTGGCTAAACGAGACCTGCAGGACATATCTGCAGAACAAACAACTTCACCTTCAGTACAGAAATACCGACACATGCCTGGATCAGTACAGAAGCCATAATGTCATGTGACACAAAACATGTGCCAAAAATAAGAAAGATTAAAACAAGCTCGCCAAACGTAAGAATGTCGATCAAATACATTATGCATTTATATAGCGGCAATAAACTGCAACTGGTTTATCACAACAAACGTTTGTGGATCATCAGTTCAGCCCCAGATTGACTTTATAACACAAGCAAGTAGTTCAGATGTCTATATGGTTACGATTAAAACGTATATTCAGTACATCAATAAGCAAAATCATCAGTGAAACGTTTAATGTTTAAAAAGAAGAACCGGAAACAAGACCAACCCAACGCCCTGTATACATGTATTTGATCGCTACACTGTCTGTATATCGTATAAATTACACGTGCACATATATGTTTATGTTATAAAATGTTATTGTTTCGTGAAATGCAAAACCAAAAAGCAAAATAATTGATCAACACACAAACAGTTCGTATGTAAGACAGCAACTGCATATCCAGATTAGCGCGTTAGCATGAAAAAATCTCGTAATAAACGAAGTAAAAATAAACGAGCTTCCTCATCTCACCGAAGGAATTCAGGAAATCAGCGATTTTCTTAATGCTGCTGGTGATCACTTCGATATATTCGCGGTTCGCCCAGTCTTGATGAATTTCTCTCTGCACGGGATCCTCCTGCCCGGCCATCGTGAGCTAGTTAGCATTAGCCGCTGCGCGAGCGCCCCCTGCTGGACAGAAGCATTCACAGCTCAGTGTGAGGACATGACATAAATACAAATAAAACACGATTAAAAATAAAAGGGAAGCGATACCTATTTTTTTTTAGACAAATAAATAACATATGTTTTACGTATAAATGTAATTTTTAATATATAAGTGGACAGGGGGGCATCACAGACGCGTCATCAGCCACTAAAACACATATACAAATAATTGTGTTTCTACTTAAAATACACGTAATTTATTTATTTTGCTATTTAAACAATAACAAAATTTCAGAGATGGATGGTGAGACTTTTAAAAGTAAATATGGCTCCACAAAAAAACAAAAACAGAAATAACATTAATTAATAACAACATTATGATATTCGTTGAGTGATATAACGGATTATATAACGGAATATCCCTGAATCCACGGAGGAACAACATTTATTTCATATTTATGAGCAAGTAAATTGTTTCAGTGTGTAATATTTTATATATGGTTAGATTTCACTCAGTTTGTGTCTACAGCTGTTTTATTTCGTGTTACTCTTACATTTTAGTATTATAATAGCAGTAAGTGGTACGAATATACGACAATATCATGTTATTTTAATATATATGGTTAATATATAAGGCTTACGGTTTCTGAAGGATCACTAAATGACTTTTGCTACCATTTGCTATTAAGTTATTTGCATTAAATGTACCACACACACACACACACACACACACACACACACACACACACACACACACACACACAATATGTTTGAAACTTTACAGCAAGCAGTAAATTAATGGCAATCAAGCTGAGACAGTGTAGACGAAGTCTTTCTGCAGCCCTGGACAGAGCAGCAGACATACCCGACCATCCCACCCACAGCTTCAGTACAGGGTCTCATGATGACATGTATGTATCTGACCACCAGGACAAGAGGTGTTCTGAGTCTATACTGCGGTTTTATCATGTCATATATCAGTAAAAACATGCCTTAGTTGCTCTGACTGGTATTCCTGCTACAAATAATAAATAATAACAGGACTTTTGCCAAAAATAGGAATGACAGCTTTCTAGGATTTAGACTGTCGACAATTCTGCAAGATCTATGCAAATTCCTTGGTCAGTGTTTTTAAGATCTATGTTTATGAGTATTAAAATATTAATAATGTCAGTGAAAGTCACGGTTTGCAGCTCATTTTTATCTTCACGTTTAGACATGCAGATCTTGGAAGATCTTGTGGCAAAGTTGGAGTTTGAAAACGAGTTGAACCGTGTCTACAGTGAATCAGTCCAGAAAAGCCCAGAATCCACTGGAGAAAACAGAGACGTGGAGGAGGAACGTTTAGGCCGCTGGACTCACGGAAGCCAGGAAGACTGTTCCTTCCTGCTCGACACCATCATGGAGATGGAGCGAGACTATGATGTCACTGCTGACTGTGATGTTAGCTTCACAGAGCAAGTCTTACAGTTATCTGCAAGTCCATAAGTAATTAGATCTTGTTCTGCTGGAAAGCAATCTGATCATTTTTAGTGTACAGAAAATGTTTTGGTTACTTAAACAATTAAACGTATTTTGTATTCAATGGTTGTATAGCACATAATCCATAGACATGTACAGTATATGTATTTTATATTCAAATTCTTGTTGTTTAGACAATTACTTTAGGAATCTACACAGGAGGGTCTGTCATACACAGTGATTTTGTTGTTGTTTGGTCAACCTTGGTTTCTGTTTTTATTGCAAGAAAAACCACATTCCACAGTATGACTGACCCTGAGTGAAACCTTGTGTAATAGTTTTCTTTTGAACTGTAAAAATATTACTATATATCTAATCGTAACTGCTGCTAATATTGTCTCAGTTTTTTAAAATAAAACATGTTTATATTAAGTGTGAATATTGTTATCACTGGGATTAGGTTGATTAAATACCACATCAGCATGACATGACAAATACTTCACTTTTTGCCCCGGATCTCACTATGCAGTAAGTCATGAATAATTTATTGCTTTCTCATGCATTTATTGCACAATATAAAGACTCGTATGTATTAAGTATTTCACTTTTTGCAGCATTATTTACATAATATATTTGTATTTGCAAAATAGAGATTAATCATCAGTTGTTTGTTAATACACTTTGTTAACAAAATAAGGTTAACTTAGTCTCTCTCTTTCTATATGTCATTTTGTCCCAAGAAAGTGAGTAAAAATTTGTACTGAAGACAAAATGTGGAAGTGAAAAGTGGAAAGTTTGAGGTTTGTCGCATGAATTGCTTCTTTTAAAACAATCAAATAAGGAACAGAAACGTTTTTTGAAATGTTTATTTTCAATAATAAAGTTGGAAGATAAAAGCAGATCTCTGCAGTTCGTGGACAAAGAACAACTATTGTAATAAACATTTACAAATACATCAGAAACATCCCATTCGATTTCAGGAAGTATCTTCATTGAGTAAACAGTCTAAAAAACAGTCGTACTCTATTCATGTCTGCACAGTCAGCCTAAATCAAACAACTATCTTATCTCAAGAGCTGTGGCCACAGGCGATAGACGTCGGACGGTGGCTGTTGGGTTCCATCTTGTGCGTCCACAACCCTGGATGGCTGCCAGGCTTACTTTGCCCTGTTGAGAAGCTCTTTGATGTCTCCTTCAATGTCGCTGGTGAGGAACCTTCGGCTGTAGCGCTTAAACGGCTCTCCGTCTGGACCAATCAGGAACTTCTCAAAGTTCCAGGAGATGTCATTCCTGTTTACAGGACTCCAGATGATGAACTTGGGATCGTTCATCAGGGACGTGGAGTCGTCGCTGGGTTGAGGAAGTTTCTCCTTGAGGAACACAAACAGAGGGTGGGCATTCTGGCCATTTACCTCCAGCTTCTCCAGAAGTTGGAATTTGGGCTCGAAGCCGTTTCCAGGACGGACATATTTCAGACATTGAAGGATTTCTTCATTCTTGCAATTCTCCTGTTAATAAAAAATGTTTTATGCAACAGAGCGGAACACATAAAAACATAAAATCATTTAACAAATTTATCACCATTGTTATATAAAATAAACAAAGCATTTTTGATAGCAGTATAGCTCAGCATGAAGGTGCCACAAAATAATTGTTCCATAAAACTTACATACTAAGTGTAACAATGGACCCTCTTAAACTATAAAATTAAAGTTTAACCAATAATTGAGAAATGGTTTAGTCACACTGTGCCAAATAGTTATTCACTAGTTCTGCAATAGAAAACTTTGTTCTGTACAGAACCGTTTACACCCCACCCACTTGATCTCATTAACTAGTTCTAAAAATATAAACTGTGCACAGAAACGCCAAGCAAATAGAAACATTATTTAATAAATTGAGGTTAACTGATAGAGCACAAAATGTCACAATTACAATCAACACAATATCCTTTAAAAGTATAGAATGACTTATTTATAGCTCATATTTATTATGCACAGAACAAAAAGAGCACAGCAAAATATAACAATGCAAATGTCTTAAATGTTACCTGATGTCCGAACTGGTTGCAGGGAGCGCCCAGAACAACGAGCCCTTGACCCGCATACCGGCTGTGGAGCTCGTTCATCTGGGTGTAATCCCTGCCCGTCGTGCCTCAGAGAGACGCCACATTCTCAATCAGCACGACTTTTCCTTTCAGGGAGGAAAAATTCAGCAGGTCCCCCGACAAAAGTTTGGCGGACAGATCGTAAAACTTCTTGACGGCTCCTGCCATGTTCACCCACACCGTTTGCTAATAAGCGTATCAAAGATAACGTGAACCTTGAGGCTTAGGGGAGGTGCATAATACATTTTCAAGGAAGTGCATGTTGTATAATGGAAGAGATCGTGACCTAAATGCACATATATAAATATTGGTCCATGCATTTACTTTAAGTAATTAAATGCATTGTTTTTTCTCGCATGTTATTACTTTTATTGGTTGTTTGTTTCGCGCTGGACAATAAACGTACTGTTTGTTTTCAACACATGACATTGACAACAATTGCGTTTGATAAACAGAACAACACTACCATCTTGTGTCAAATGTCGGTATTGCACGTTGACCTTTACGGTGAACTGTAAATTAATTCAATTATTTTGCTGTATTGGGAAACATGAAACATACCGAAAGCATAATAAAAAAATAACAGAAGCCTAATAAAAACTTAGTCGTGTTTGAAAGTTACCCATTTACAGCTTCCAATGCGCATTTTCTGCGCAGCTTTAACTATCTAAATCACGTTTGGTCTAAAACGCGCCTGAACCAAATACATAAGCATCGCCACAGCAAGTAAATCTTTTAAAAAGCCAAAGATTTGCATGTAATAAACTTTGCTATAAATATATAACAAACGTATATTAAACACTTTGAAAAGAAACATGCCACCTAATCTCTTTTAGTAAATAGTCACACCCTCGAAACCAGTGAATGGTTCAGTCCAGGAAGCAACATGTTGTGTTTAAGGAAATTAATCTGCGGTTGTGAAATTCTGCGCAGCATCATCAACATTAAAGTTCAGATTTGGCCAGAAATCCACCGATCTGAGTCCTTTTCACTTTAATCTGATGCAGTCGATCATCAAAGCTGATATATAGGTTTATATAAGCTTTATAGGTTTAATGAATGACTAAATAGTGAAGACTGTGATTATCGTCCAAACCAGATTTCGGATATTATTCTGTACTTCAACCTCACAGTACAGCAGCTGACATGTGGGAATGGGGGGTCTTGAGTCTCATTGGGATCTTTATTGTAGCCCTCCTTCTTATTGCTGTGGGTTATATTTTGTACTCTGGACTGATCACTGAAATCCACATCAGAACTGGTTTAGCCCCCATCAGGGGTATCACAATAGCCTACAAATACAAAGTGGGACCTTATAAGGACTGTGGATCACTTTTTAAAGAGAGCTACAGTATTGGGCCTAAACTGTCATGCATTGGGATCTTCTATGATGATCCAAAAAAGGTAAGCAGACCCTACATGGGACCCTTTATTACCATAAGAGTGAGTCATTTATTATTATTGTATTACTGTAATATTATAATATTATATTTATAATTGTTATAATTATAATATTATAATTATTATGTATTACACATTATAACATTTGTCTAAGCTGCGTGCATTTGAAATGATGACCATTTTTAAGTATAAAAGATTGTGCAAATGTAGATTTACAGCTGTAACTGGTACAGCAACTGTTTTATGAACATTACTGTCTTGCTTTCCTGTCATGTAAATTGTGGTATGTGGGTGTGATATATTTATAAAGATAGGATATCAAATGAAATCTTGCTACTGTTGCATACAGTGTACAAGTCCTCCATCCATCACTGCTTTCATATATGTTAATGACCAATGAAATTGCAGGGATGTAATGTCATATAGAATATGTATGTTATCTTTCTTGTAATGTAACTAGCAACAACAAGATTATGGGTTCAAGCCTTAGACAATGTGTATACTCATATAATTTATCTTATATATTCTTTATATTATATATTCATATATTGTCTTACATATTATATATACTAATAGGAATAAACGGTTTAAATGTGAATTGGAGATTCTAAATTGCTCATAGGTGTGTGTGTGTGTGTTTGTGTGTGTGTGAGTGTGTGTGTGTGTGTATGTGTGTTTGTGTGTGTTTGTGCGTGTGTGTGTTTGTGTGTGTGTGTGTTTGTGTGTGTGTTTGTGTGTGTTTGTGTGTGTGTGTGTGTGTGTGTGTGTGAGATGTACTGGCCACTTGTCAGTGTCTCCGTGAACCTACAGGATAAGTGGATTAGACAACGGATGGATGGTTATTGGTAGCGGTTAGTTTGAAGAGTAGCTGTTTGAGTTGAGTTTAGGTCAGTCTGTGCTGTTTACTGAACACTCAGTATGCCGGACTCAACACTGTTTTGTATTATATATGCATTAAACTTTAATTGCCTGATGAAGGAAAAGTGTTTCAATTAGAATAGAATGAAGGCAATGAATTTAAATTCGCCGTTTAGTTTGTTTGTTTGTTTTGCCTTGTAACTTGTAATGGTTCTTAAGTAGGTTAATCTCAAACAAAGGTTTCAATAATAGGGCTTTTGAATAGCCAAGTTTAATGCACATTTTGCTTTAAATGTGATAAGAATTAGCCTTCATTTGAAATGTTTTGATTCTGACGGTTATTTATTTATACCCTTTTTGTGTCATTATAATGATTTGGATTATAAAGAACTACATTTTTAATAGAATTTCTGGAGATTCTTTGACACCACTAGATGGAGATATGCATTCAGTGTTTATGATGCAGTTGAACATGTTTGTATGTTCAGATATTTTGAGAGAATCAGTTTATCTGTTATTGTGTGTCTCTTATCGCACGTAATTGAATTTTATCACATGTAATCATGATAAATGGTGTTAAATGTTCTCATTTGCACACCATATACATATTTTCCATATTCCTCATTGGTAAATACGTCTGGCAGTGTGAGTACATCATTACTGAAAGACAGATAATTAGTCATGGAGATTAAATTATAATATTCATTTGATTATATTTACATTTATGTCTGTGGAATAAACTTTTTGCCAAAGTGTCAGAAAATGCACATGTAAAAAGCAGATAAGAAAGTCAAGATTAAACGTGATATTTTTGTGGTCTTGTTCATGTCTTTTAAACTATAATACTATTAATTTTTAAGCTAAATACAAGTCAGGTCAGCGAACAAGAGTTTAGTTTACTTTGAATAAAAAATAAGTTCAAAAACTATGATTGTAACAGAGATTATGTCTGAAGTAAGTGTGGGAAATGAGGTTTAAATATATTATCAATGAGTTAAGTGTGTCTTTTAGAGGGTGATTGTGCAGTTGTGTGTCCTGGAGTTCAGGTCACATGTAACTGGTGAGGTGACTTTAGGTATTGATTCTAGTTTCGGAAGTTTCTAGTTTGCTCAACCATGTTGGCACCATAGGGGAAGGATGGAGCAATTTCTGAACCTGAAGAAGTGAAGAAGTGTATGGAGAGAATGTGGATCAAGGCAAACAGAAGCAGGCGATCGAAGCAGCCAGGCTAGTGCGTGCGGTTTGACCGTAGAGAAACCCAATTTCTATTATTATTGTTTGAACCTGAGTCGGCCTTAGACATGGATTCTATAATGCCGTTATCAAAGAGTAAGAAGAAAACGTAAAAGTTCTCAAAGTTCTGCCACATACTTGCACTGCCTGACCTTTTTGCTCCTTGGTGCACTTTTAGAGAATATCAATAAGTTTATGTCATAATTTCTGTAATTTTTCATCTGACCTTTGGCTCCAGCCACCCTTCTGATTCTAATTACTTTCAAGTTTTGTTTGTGAAATTAAAAGTGTTTAGTTTAATGCTTTATTTTGGATTGGAATATTTAAGTCCATCTAGTCTCCACGTCAGACTGCACGCCCACAGGCCGCCCACCAATTGTTCATTAACCATCTGATGTATATTACACACAAAATTAGGACTTTCTATATTTGGTAAGCTTTAATCTGATTGGCTGACTATCTCAGATAACTCAGCCCGTAAATGGCATTTAAAAGCAAACAAATGATCTAAATGTCCAGTAAAACCTCAACAGAGTAAGATCAGACAGAGTGGAGCTATTGCAAGAAAACAACAACAATCATTTTTGTGACCAACGAATGGTAGAGACCCACCACCCTTGTTGAAAAGATCCTTGTGATGCTTATGTTTCTTATGTGTGTTTCTAATTTAACACTCTTCTCACAGTCTCCTGGTTTTGGAAGACACCAAGACCTGAAACCATCCCATTTCTCACACTTTCTGCCCACCTCTTTCTGAACTGGTCAGAACTGTTTCCATAGCGTCAGTGTGTGCTCAGCTTCCCACTAGAAAAACCCACTGGAACAGAGTCCAGCCTTGAGTGACAGCCTGTCAAAGACTCATTGTCACCGACAGGCTATTTTTTCCCCCCAAGTCCCCAATTAGCAACTGTCCAAAGCTTCTTTGCATGCAGCTATGGCCAAGTCCTGATCCACTTCAGCTTATTAGCATAATGGCTCGTAATGGCCCGGCTCGTTAAGAGAGGAGCCTGTGGCGCTAAGCTCCAGGTCAGAAGATCCCAAAAGCTTCATATAAAGAGTAGAAGAAAAACAAGAACAGGATTGACAAACAATGATCTCTAAGATGAAAGATTTAACCCCAAAGATTGGCATGACCACACTGGGTCCTCCATTTTTAATTCACTGACTGCTACTGTAGTTCTCTGTGAGCTTTTGAGAACTTCCCTCATCAGGCCAAACAATAGAGTGGAAGTGGAGGCCCATGGCTCTTTAGATGGTTGCCATGGATAAGAAGAGCAGGGGAGACTTTTGCACATACTGGATACTGTGACGGCCAATGAAAGACTTTCCAGTCCCTAAACCAAGTGGGAAATGTGAGGTTGACGTTTGTCTTTTCCAAACATTGTGTCAGACATTAAGGGAAGTAAATAGGACAGCAGACACCATGGCAAATGTACTGAGGCTTGGAAAGGCTTATATGGTGCAAAGAGTCATGATATTATGTTCTTACACTGACATATTGTCTTACTTTATACTCTAAAGTGTGTACTTTTTATTTTTTGGGCACAGTTGATATTCAGGAACATCAGAAAGCAAATCTTCTTCATCTTCTTTCAGTATATAGATGGATCTTGTTAGAAATAGGCCTAAAATGAAGCAGATTGAGGGATATCAGTGTTTATATGATAATTCTGGATATCTTACTGTGATTGTCTTCAGTCAGATGGGAAAATGAAGATCTGTGATTTAATAAAAACACTCAACAGATGTGTTTAACAAACTGCTGTGTTTCCAGGAGGACGCGTAAGCATCCTGTTGCAATGAATTATGAAGAAAAGTTTTGGAACAGAATGTCAGTTGGCTCGTAGCTTCACAGTTATTAGTATTTTCACAGCGTCGCGGCTGTCTGAAGACGGAGGGAACATGAAAAGGCAGTACACTGTAAAGATGCAGACAGCGTCAACGGTTCTAAAGGGATGAAAAAAATGAGTCCGTCATCCAAGGGTTTCTGGAGTGGATTTCCCGGAGGACTGCCGCAACGCAGCGACCCCAATGACATTTCACAAATTTGCCTGAAATGGGTTTGACTACAGCTTGACAAGTAAAAACGACAAACCCAAAATGGAGCTGTTGGGCTGACAGTTACATATGCTCAGGGGCCCGTCTCAATGTTAGTTCAGTGTTGAATTATCTTCTGTAGCTTATCTGAAGATCCTTTTTAGTTACAATCAGTCATGTTAACCAGTTTGTCTTTCCACACATTCACTTAATTAATCCAGTGTCCTCCTTTCACAAGGAGAATATGTCTTTGTAGGACGACCTACGGGTTATTAACACAGGTGGTTAGATTTTATACTGGTATACAGTATTATATTGTCCTAATCCAGTGAGTTCTGTTTTGCTTTGCTTTGTTTGTTTTGTTCTTGGTTGCAACAACCTAGTAATGACCCAGAAGACTCCAGCAACCACTTAGCAATGCCCTAGCAATTAGCATCATGACAGGGCGATTTTATTTTTCATGAAGCGCCTCTTTTTCTCAGAAAATATAAAAATCTAAATTGTGCTGGGAGAGATTTAGTCACATCCTGTTGGAGCTTCTGAGCGTTTGGAGGCTTAGCTGTCAAGACGGTCTGTTAAAACATACTCCCATGAACAGCACCTGCTGTGCAAACACCAGGACATAAGACGTCCCGCAAACCTGGGTCTCAAGATGCTCCTGCTGTGAGCAGACTCTTAAAGAAACTCCTGGAATTATGTTCAGATAAGTTAAAACAAATAGTCTTCAGAGGCAGTAAAGTAAAAAATGTAGCTGATGTCTTAATGCCCCACGCTTGACCTCACTCTGAACGCATGTGAGAACATAAACTGCCATCTACAGTTTAGCCTTTCTTCTTGTTCTTAGCTCTTCTTGCTGATATTTTTCATGACTGGCACTGCAATCTATTCCAGGAGGGCTCAGCAGGAAGCGGAGAATGACCCAGAACGCCGTGAGATGAATGAACACTTTCCTCCAATTTAAAGGATGGATGTGTGGAAACTATTGCAGCCTCTTTCCTAAACAGGCCTTCATCTGTCACAGATCAGCTTCATGACCCTCCTCACTGGGCCCACAAGGGACCTCAACCCCAAGCCGAGACGGTGTCAAACAATCCGTCTCGAATTTCCCAGGTGCCCTCATTTGCAAGCAGGCATTCCATCGGTATGTAAAACGAAAGAGACGCTCATAAAAGTGACACTTGGGCGTCCATCCACCCTTTCTGAGTCTGCCAGGCACGCTGCAATTAGACGCAGGCTTATCAAACTACAACTTATTTTTTTATTTTCCTCACGACGCCACCTGCTCATGCAGCTCCATCTAATCCTTTATTTATATACTTATTTCATGTGTTGCTTTGTTTATTCTCATTAACTTAGCCTTTCCTCTGTGACTCACTGAATTGTAGACGCTCCCTGTTGTCTTTAAACATCAAGAGTTGGGAGCTCCTGTTCATTTGTTGTCTATGATAAGCACCGCGAGAGGTGCGGAGCTCTGTCTGGTGATTACCGCAGGCAGCTGATGGGTTTTATTAAAGTTGGGGAGGTTTTTGTTGTGGATGTGCTGTTCGGGAATGGAGATCAGTGGAGAATTTAAAGTTTGTTGGCTGAAGAACTCTTACTAGTCTTTGATTTATGCCTGCTTTATTGTGCAACATAATAATCGAGCAATCTGGAAGGGCCAAACTAGTTATAGAGGAAGATAAAGTGCTACATTAATTATGCACTGTTTGTTATGTGTGTGTTCTGCGGTGTTTAATCTGTGCGAATGTGTTGTAGGTTCCACCACAGAAGTGTCGCTACGCGGTGGGCAGCATTTTGAGTGAAGGTGATGAGAGGCCCAACAAAGAACAGCAGCAACTATATAAGAAGCACGGCTTCCAGGTTTTCTCTTTTCCAGAGGTCACGCATGTCGTCACATCCTCGTTTCCTCACCGAACCCCTCTTTCTATTTTCCTGGGAGTGCAGAGGGTCTATCCGCAGCTGAACTGCTACATTAAGGTAAGGTGTTTCTCTTTCCCAAAAAAACGTTCTGTACATCCAGGCAATTCAAATTCCTCTCAGCCAAAGCTTCATAACTTCAACGTCATGTTACATAAAAAAACACAAACTGTTTTTCATTCCTCTTACAAATTACATTTGATTTGTTTCAAACGTTCTTCACTTCTGGGGAAATTGGCAGGATAAATGAATGAAAATGAAAGTTGCCACTCTGGTTATTTTTTTGTTGAATATAATATATTACTTGCAATTTTAAAAACACTCAGACAGAACGCTGTTATAGACCTCACAATTTCCTTGCAATTGACAACAGGTGTGTTATAAAAGCAAAAGTGTTTAGAATCACCAGAGCAAGATTTGAGATGTCCTTAGAGCAAATTATTGGTTGTTTGGGCAAAATAACGACTTTTTGACATGCATATAGGAATAAGTGCTTCAATAGTATTTTTTGCATGTCTTTACATTGAATAAAAAAAAATTGTGCACCTTAAGTGAGCCTATGTGTTTTTTTTGCACATTTTGTTCACATCTCTGATTCCCCCCCAGCATTTTTTATGCAATATCCCAAAATTTGCATACAAATACGTGGATGGAAACCCAGCTACCGTTGGTTTGTCAAGTCATTGTCGTAAGTGCTACACTTTGAAGATGCAAGTTGTCCCAATGGTGTAATAAATTCTGACATCGTGTCTCTGTTTCCTCCAACGTGATTGGTGTACTGCAGCGTAAAGGCTGTTGAAGTTACGAATGCCCGGCCTGTCAGTGTTTCTGGCCTGTTTCTGGTGGGATATAGACAGTAATTATTAAGCAGCAGCTTAATCATAGCAATTAAGAAAAAAGGCAGAGAAGAGAGCAGAACACGAGGGCAAAGAAACCAACAAGGGAGAATTTGCAGCACCGCGAATCTGGAAAAAGGAGTGAAGAGATGGTTGATGAGGGGAAGGAAACAGTTTAGATAAAGATCTGATCCTAAGCTTGAGCAAATACGCAGACTCAAAAAACATTTATTTTAGCGTTTGTTGAAGCCATGGCCTAGAGGTTAGAAGCTCTCATCTTTTTCTGTACTAGTGGTCCTATAAATAAAAACTGGCTAAAAATGAGGAAAAACTAGGTCTTAACATTTTTATTAAGATAACGTAACGTTGCCAGGATTTTTTCCACACACCTTATCTCATCACGCTACAAGTTTTGAGGTCACTCATGTTTGTAGCACAAACGGTATGGAACGAGTCATGTGCCAAACTTTAATACTTTGGGTTAGTACCAAACATGAGATCCCTAATGTTCTGTGTGCATTCGAACCCTCTCAGCTCTCCTCACCATCTGCACTGATGAGTGTGAACAGAGCCAACACCCTCCTCTCCAGGCTCAAGATCTGTCTGCTCAGCTGCTAGATTAGAAACGAGAAGCTCGAAACTTATCGCCTCCATTTTTCATTCTTCATGCTTGTTTATCTTCTGCTCTTTAGTGGAATCTTTAGAAAATCAACCTGCAGTTCTGGGCTTAAGATAGAATGAGGAAGATTTCACTCAGAATGAATCGCACCTGCTGATAGCAATATTTATCTGCATTTTTGTAGTTGTTTCATCATGTAAATGGAAATATATATATAGAAATATTCCACCTTTTTCACATGAGGTGACAGTGTTTTAGCGAGTCAGGTCACACCAGGAACCAGATGTTTTCTTTTGGTTTAAATCCTCACCCACACCTCAAGAAACCTAAATGTTATTTCTGTAGGTTTCAGAATTGAGATCAGATCTTGAATTGATCTTTCTAGAAAGGTTTTTCTGTAAAAAAAAACAGAAAAAGCCCCTTTTTTCTAGAAGCCCCTTTTCTGTATTTCTTCTGCTCATGGGGTTTACAACATTACAGGAAACTTTGAGCGTGTCTGGGTTTGCATCAGTGAAATGCATCTATATCTGTGGATCTGTTTGTGTGAAACGCTTTGCTAGAACAAAGCATTGTTGAGCGTGTAGCATGTTCGTTTGTTTCCTCACAGCGGTAGAGTCGTGTCAACATGTCAAGAGTTTCTTTTGATCAAACATCGCAGGCAGCCACAACAAAGCGGGCGATCTCAAATTCTATAATTCAGATCCATTGTTTGTGTTACATAACCCAATTTCTATATCGGCGTAGACAGCATTTGCATCTCATCACCAGAGACCTGCAGATACCCGGCCCTAATCAACACCCAGGAGCCTGCCAAATTCTAAGCGCTTGTTTTTTTAGCGCCTACATTTGTTCTGCTGTCTTGATTCTTCATTAGCTGTGTAAGCTAAGTCCCTCTTAAATTTAACTTTAAAGAGCAAAATTCGCTTTTAAACAATCCCTTTTAAACCTCACAACAAAAGACTGATATTCCGGATCATGAATAATCCATGGCACCGGCCGTTCTTCTGTAACTGTGTGGGCTGCACATGATTGAACTTTGCATACAGGCAGAATGAGTAATTTGAAGGCGGTCGGTGATGTGAGACGGAATGTTGGTCCCTCGTGTTCTGTTTTCCAGCCCCTCTGGTTCTGTGGGCCGATTGCACAGAGACGAGTCTGATTTGGGCCAGGACAGTCTGAGGGAATCCCTATGGCAACCAGACCTGTTCCAGACAGGGGTGTTCAAGTGGAAACCTTGTCCTGCTTTCTTTGTGTTTATAATGTGACATTAGGACATATTTTACCCATGCGTGACCACTGAACAAAAATCCTCACCTTTTTGATTTAACATAATTTTCATGCTTATTTTGATCAAATAATTAATGATGGGTTTTTAGGGTTATGAATTAGAACAAACTCCCAACACAATGTATTGGCCTCTGAGGCCTTCGTCAACCATGATTTGTGCTATGGACGTATATAATACATGATTCTGTGAAGCTTGAATTAGGGCATCTTTAGAATATTTGAAAATCTGGTTTCTAATTGTACTGTGAACTCTTCCCACAGGTAAAACTAGCCCCAGACATCATCTCACTGACCTTTTCTCATATGCCGCCTGTATTTAACACTTCAGGGAAACATAGACAATGACTCTGGATTCCTCATACTTGTCACACAGAACCTCGGCGGTCTTTATCACGGTCAGGAAAAGTGAGAGAAGGCAGAAATGTCCGGATATCAGGACTGAATGGACGTTAGTATTAGCCTTTCATTTTCTCTTACCTGGATACACAGGAGAAACAGCTTGTGTTTTGGATAGTTCCTGCTCTCCTGCTCATCCTTATTGATCCAGGAATCTCAGGTCTCTGTGTTAAGATAACAGTACACACTCATTACGTTGCTTGTATAACTTCAGATCTCTCTGTTGCAATGTAATGTCTTATGTATTTGGTATGAATGTGTTGTTTTTATGACAGCAGGCATTTGCTTGCCATAAACCACAAAAGCTAATGATCCAGTTTATCTCAGCATGATTTGAAAATGTTTCAAATAGCATCTTGTGTGGCTGATTGAAAACAAGATCATCTTTATGATTTTACATGGTCAGTGTCACAAATTTACGTACATTTCATTAGTGACCTAAGATGTTAGCGCAGAATCCTAAATATTTTTGGTTTAGCATTTAAATGTGACATTGTTTATAGTAAAACTGAGCTTGACGAAGTCGAACGCTTACAAAGAAGAAACACAATTAGCATAATGAGGACACAGTTGCTTTTAAATTGGCTTACCAATTATACTCTGTACTGTATAGTGTGACTCGCTTAAATAACTACCACATATTTTTTATACGGTTGTTTTTAACGATCCCTTAACACTTTACGGTTAAGGGATCGTTATTAAGCTGTAAAACTGAAACAACTGCGAATATTTGGACTAAAACAACATAAGAATTAAGAAAAAACAAATGCATAACTTATCCAAATGTTATCCAAGTGTTTCAGTGTACCAGTCAGCCACAGCGAGGTTAAGCCTTACTTTAAAAAGCAGTGAGGTTTAAAAAGTGAAGGATTAAGGTTAGTTTAAGCTAGTTAAGATCTCTTTGTAGAGTCAGCTATATCAAACACTTGCATAAATAAGCATAAATAAGCATAGAAAATCCTGTTGGGAGTTTGCCAAATGCACAATAGTGACCTATAAGCAGTTGTGCATCAGGTAAAAGAGTTTATAAGCCTGGTTTTAAGTTAAATGTGATGTTTATAGGTATAAATTCATAGTCAGCGTCATGCTGTGGGCTGACATTTTGTTAGCAGGGCAGTGAGCAGTTTAAAATGCAGTGACATTTTGTGAGAGAACCTGTTTCAGTCTGTTAAAAAGGCGGAAGAAAGTTGTTTTACTTTGGATTTACTTTGCATGATGGCAGTCAGTCGGACTCAAACTTTTTGGGGGAGGTAAAAAAGACTGCAAAATAACTGCATGTTTCAGGGGAAGCTACAATATTCATTTTGTTGCATTCATTTAGTGTTGTACTGTATGTCTTTGTGTAGTATTTGTGCAAGATTCTTCAACAGGCTGCATCATGTATGGGCAATATAGAAGATACATGTAAGACTGGCAATATGTATAAAGAATAAGTAGATGCGGTGAAAGAATTCTGAAATTACCCCTAAACCCTTATTCCATCTTTCCAGTGGGTGAGAAGTGGCTAGACATTAAGTGTAGATCAGTTATTGCAAAGCATCATGGGATTGATTAAGTGTACACAATAATGTCCACTAAGATTTCTTGTGAAAGGTGTTAATTATGAGCTGGCTGTTGTCACTCCAGGGTTAGATGCTGAACACACAAACACACAATGAGCTGCCTGTAATGTTTTCTGTGAGATTATCTTGTTCCTACTTGACTGGCCTCAGACATGCATTCACTCAAACTGCTCAAAATTCTTGATGGCATATGGTCAGCTGTCTGCTTTGTCATCTTCAGCAATATCAGACCATCAGTAAATCAAATATGCTTCTCTCTGAGCGAAACTCTGATACTGTTTAGGCACCTTCCTCTGTGTCTCTGTCTCTCCTCTCGATCGTATGGTATTAAGCTGAGACCAAAATCAAACAGCCAAAGTGGGCATGAACTTCTTAGACCAGGAGAAATGCTCGTCCAAATGCCACAGTGACATTTTAGCTCAAAAGCTCCTCAAAAGATTATTGGAGAAGAATGAGAACATGAACCAAACCTTCCTGCTGTTTGCTCATGAAAAAGCTCGTATATCTAATGATCTTCTATTGTCCCACAGCAGGAGGAACCATATCTCCTACACAAGCATCTACGCAAAGCTCAAAATCCAAACTTCTGCAGGGAAGAGTTTAATTAATCTGCTTCCCGTAGGTGACGTGTAGTTTACATCAAATCGACAGGCGAGTGTCACGCTGTGTGTTCAGACTCTCACTTGCATTGTTTCTTAATTAGCTGTTTTGTATTTTAGGTGATGGGGTGTCATATTAGCCAAATACGTGATGAAATGCACACAAGCTCTTGCCTTTTCTTCGCTGAGCTTCTCCACTAAACAATCGAAACGACTGTTATTTATAATGGTTTGTTATGGTGCAGGCCACAACAAAGAGCGAGAGAGAGAACATTTATTGTGTATTTGTTGTGTAGATAATGAGCATGTATGAAATAAGCCATAGCATTGTGTCATAACTAAACTCAAATTTAAGATGTTATTATAGGAGTTTGGGGATTTTGGTTACTAGCAACTTGTATTCCAGAGGAAAGAGAAATCTAGACAGTCTACTTAATGACACTTTTCACTTTTTGGGTGAGTTTCCCTTTACTCCTAGAGCACTAGTTTAGGTCTAGATTATAACCAGCTTGGCTACTAACCAAGTTAAAGATGAACAATTGAGATCTCACTAGCTCCTCATCTAATAATCCAAAAGGATCTTTCTCACTTTTCTTGAATTCAGTTAATTGGATTTCAACATTATATTAATATACATTTACAGAAATGTTTTATAATTTACAGTACAAATTACTGTACTATACAGTGTCATTGCTCTGTTGTTCATAAGAGCATTAATACTGCAATACTCCTTTTTTAATCAGACTGAAAATAGATTGAAATCTTTTGAATAGATTTTAAGACCGTGATTCACATGCCCTCCACGCCCACAAAGACTGCCGGCACAGCTGTTGGACTTGAGGGCATTTTTGGGCCCCCGCAGGCTTGGGCCAAGATCATTTCTGCTAAAGGGCACAGAAGGACACATGGTGAAGCTGAAAGGTTGACTAGATAGTAGGTATGTTGGTGTGCTGTGTGTATTGACATAACTGGCCTTTAGTGCTGCCAGGGTTTCTGTGTTTTCCTCTCTAGACAGCCCACTGCCCACTCAACCATATGGTCTTTATGACCGACAGCCAAAGCTGTTTGTGACCTATGCGCAGGCAGCCAGTCTGATGTCGCTTGGAAGACACAAACACATGCTCTCGTGCTTCTTATGAGTGTAGTTCACTCGATAGTTGGCTTCCAGGTGCAGACACTTGTGCTCACTCTTAATATGTGCTTTGAATCTTTTCGTTTGTTTTTCTTCATTTTATTTTCCAGCTGTCACCACCCATGGCTCTGCCGTTCCCCTGCGTCATGTATTATGCATCAGTTTACTTCCTTTGTCACCTTAAATTCCTTGCTGATTCATTAACACTCATTACTCCAGAGCGTTCAGTATTTAAAACAGACTAATGGCCTTTTTAGCCCTAAAGAAATTACTTTGGCTGTACGGTTCTGCATACGATATTCACATCCAAATATTTTT
>JAZGTK010006933.1:0-20048 GCA_036877625.1 Ambastaia sidthimunki | reverse complement strand
GAGAGAGAGAGAGAGAAAGAGAGAGAGAGAGAGAGAGAGAGTGCATGTAGTGTATATAGTGTTAGACTACATAAAATTGCCTATATTGATATTTTAAAACAGGTAAGGAGGTCGGAACATATCGAGGTCTTCTTTATTTAGCTATTAATCTATGTCACAGCCATAAATATGATTTCCTATTTGCTATTGCTAGTCAGAAGTAGGTGTGGAGAACTGAGCATTTGGAGTGAGTGCAGTATGAGTGTCAGTCTTGTTCATCTGTTTTTTCTCTCATCTTGTCTTTTTTACAAAAAAAGTGTATAAATTGTGAAAATTGTTTGACAAATTTGTCAATGTTTTGGAGAATACTAGTACAATAGTACAATACAGTAGATGACCCTGAAGCTAACAGACATGGACTTAAAGTCACAAAAGTCTTAAACTGAACAGTTATGCATATGGACTCTTGATGTGTCACTGCAGGAGTTTATTGACTGTTGAGGTCTTTGGTTGTTGTATTCTTTGACAGTAATTTTCAGGATGAATACTAAGGTCAAGCAACATCAGATTTATGGTAAGGAAAGAACACATATCTTGTGTGTTTACTTCAGTTTTAATGCCTTTTTTTAATAAAACAGGGCTTTAACATTTAAAATCCTCCATGAATTTGGCACTAGCCCTTTAAATATGTATGTTTTTCTTCACTTTTCTTTTCATATAGTTCTTTGAAATAAATTAGTTGAGTAAACAGGCTCAACTACTTTGTGGATCAAAGAGAGAAAGAGCCACTTGGCGCGGGTGCGAAAGTATTCAGATTATGCCAAAGAATCGTGAAAACAAAAACAAACATTTTTTCAGATTTACCTTTCTCAGAGAGTGAGGGAATATTTTGTCTGGAGGGAATTTAAAGGCAAATCATATACGTTTCCTGCTTTCTTTTTCATTCGTTCTTTTTACATATGCAGACTTATCTAATTGGTGTAAAGGGTTGTCACGGCAACGGTTCTGACCCAAAGTAATTCCTGACAGGCACAGAGTTGAATAAATGGCTTTGGGAATTGGGGAGTGCTCCACATAGCCATGAAAAGGGGTTAAATTTAGCGTGTAGGAGACGGAGAGAGAACAGACCTTGCAGATTTTTAACATAAAGAGCATACCTTGTGCTCTGCATTAGGAATTGCCATTTAAATGCTTTAGGTAAACGAAAGATCCAGAATCCAGAGACTGAGACATTCCTCTCATTAAAGATGACCTTTCATTTTTGCTTGCCACAGACAGACTTCCAGAATAGCGTTTTTAACAATCCTCGTATCTCCGAGATCTTGTAACCGGACACACATGCACTTCTGCCCAATCTACAGCGCAACAGTGAAAGAAACGATCATTTATCTCAGTTGCACTCTGAATTGTAAGTAACGAGATAAAGACTGTGTACTGCGAAATAAACGCAAGACAACACATCTTTCTGCTGCATTGTTTTGGCTGGCTGTGTATAAAACAACTAGTGCCAACACTACTGTAGTTTTGAATCTCACAAACTGGCAAACTCAAACATTATTCGTTTGACAAATCCTTCAGTGTGGTTATTGAATTAATATCTGTCCACATGAACTGCAGGTTTTTATGTCCATATCAAAATCAGCATAAAGCATAAACCTTATTTTTTAAAGCCTATTTTTAGGTTAGTGAATCAGTTATGATTATTGACTGGTTGTTCACATAACAGCTTGTTTATACATGTGCAGTTTGTTACAAAAATAAGGCGCTTAATTTGAAATTGAATATTGTTCAGTTAAATCTTTAAAACAATTTATATAAAGGATAGAGAGAGCTGTGTGCTGCACAAGCAAGTTTTTTGAAATACACACATATTAAAAACACACACATAACTCACTCACCACACACCATCAAAACATATGCTGGCAGGATTCCACCCACAGAAATCTGCTGGGCAATTATATTTATACATTTGTATTTATATCCTGGATGGTGTGGAACGCTTATTGAAGTGAATGATGCTTTATAAATTTGTTTCGCGCTCAGAAGACGGAGGTTATAAATGCTGTTCTTGTTCGTTTCTGACAGTATTGTGCTTTTTTGTTTGTCGTTGCAGTACTGCACAATACTCCAGTCAAAAAAAAAAAGACACATCGTCTAGCCAAATAGCAATCCACCAGTCCGCATTTCCATCATCTTTTGTTTATATTGAATAGAAATGGGAAACACATTTTGGACTGCAAAAGCTATCTGGAGCAGATGAAAGGAAAATGGAGGGTTTGATCTAGGTGGAGGCTGTGTAGTCGCTTGGTTGGGAAAAGATGAAGAGCTGGGGAGTGTGGCCTGACCTGGAGAGACAGAAGTATGTGATAAAAGTTGGTGGATATCTGTGGTTCTTTTCGCATGGGTGTCTAGAATAGCTGTCCTCTTTTGGAGAAGACAATAGACAGAGCTTAAAAACCACCCCATGGGCTCTTTGTTACCATGACGATGCTGAGGGCAATGAGAAGTCACAGCAGAAGTCTTTGCCTGCCAGCGAGAAACCTCTTTTCAAGACATTACACTGTACGCATCAGATTCAGCAACCACAGATATGTAGCACAGCAAAGCTTTTTGAGAGCTGCATGGTTTTGGGGGCCTCGCTGCTAATTAGCAACAGATGACAAATACTCGCTTTCATACAAAACTCATGTAAACAAAATGTATCTGAACCCTGTAACACTTTACAAAAAGGTTGACTAGTAACAGTAAGAACACTTTATATGATTTATTAATCATTGTTTTAATGTTAATTTCTATATATGTTAATACAATTAACTCAAGATACAAGATAAATTGTATGCAACAAATCAACTTTTTACATTTTTTTATATAAATTATACAATTTTATATAAATAGAGCTTTTTCCTTATATATCCACAGTAACTGTCAAAAAAATCAACTAATTAATGAATGCCTATAATAAAGTATTATGTAGTGGTAGTCTGTGATTCATGATACATTAACCAATATAGAACCGTATTGTACATGATACCAGTTACACTGATTATTATTATTATTATAGGCTGTGTTTTATAGAGAATTCCAGTTTCCTCCTCTGGGTGTTTTTTATTTGCCATGGCTGGTTTGGAACAGTTGGCATTGTATTGATGATCCATGCAGCCTCTTGCCTTCAGTTAGGAAAATAAATGAGTGAAACGGCTCCTGCCAGTTGCAAGACTGTTCTCACTCTTTCATTTCTTTCTTTTCCCCCTCATGCTCTTTGAATGTTAAATCCAGCACATCTTCATGAAAGCTTGTCTCATCTGTCTCTGTTTGAGAGCCGCATTGAAACGTTCATTTTAAAGGCCTGCAAAGATCTGAGCTGAACGTGACCATCTTGCTGCTTTATATTTCCATTTTTACTCTTTCTCTCTCGTCCCTTTCGCCTTCTCTTTCTCTATCTCTCTCTCCCACATCCACTCCCTCTCATCTCATTTTATTTCTGCTCCCCCCATCTGAATTTCCACTTCTATCCAGGGAGGTTAACAGCATGAGGAATTCAGTATAGTTGGTCCAATCGCTGAACACATAAATCAGAGTCTTCACTCTTAAACGGATTACTGAATCCGGGGACAATTTTAGCTTCTGGGCTTCTTCCTGCTAGACTGAAACTTGGTTCCCTTTGAGTCTGAGACGTTTGACAGACAGACTCATTCTGGACTGACACATTTCTTCACCTCTGCACTCACTCTGTGTTCATCTTTAGAGGCTTTTCTCTAGGCCTGGTTGTCAGCTCTACATTAGGAAGCACATTCTATAAATACAGTAGTAAGAGTTGTACTGTATGTTTAACTTTTCATAAGCATTAGAGGCAAAAATGACACATCTGTGTTCTGTGAACTGTCAGCTATCTAGTTTAGTTAAATCTATTTTAATGATTAACACCAAAACCTATAGTTTTCTTTAATTTATTAAAAAATGTCTACAAATGATGGGACTGCATTTTGTGCCAAATTAGCGAGCCCGTACAGAGTCTAAATTTAAGCAACAGTATTTTTGCAACCCTGTTATTTGCAATCCTGTTACTGACAGTCTATTTTTGACCTTTATTTAATATTTATTGTTATAAAATTACAAAACCATAAAAATCATGGTTTTAAACTTTTGCCATTTTTGCAATTGGTAAAAGGGTGGACAAAAACTCATTATCGACGCTGATTATTTTATTATTATTATTTATGTTGACCTCATGAGGCTGATAACAATTAACATAATCTCAAGATGAAGCATTTTTTTCACCCACCATGCTTTGGAAAAGATTTTCAGACTTTTTGTGCCAAAAAGCGTTTGGCCCAGCCGCACTATTACTTACCCAGGATGACATGATAATCATGGCGTCTTGTTTACATGGGTCTCTGCCCTTGGAAGACATCCATGACTGCACAGAGACAGCTCAGGACTTGCCAGACAATTGGTGAGTCTGGGAGATCTGATGGTCCTTTCTTTCTAAACGATGCCATCTGTTCTTATCGCCTGTGTGCTATTGTTTGATAAATTATCCTCCCGTTGGGGCTCCTCTCTGGTAATGAAGTAATCTTGCTGGATGTGTGTTTTGCTGGAGGACAGAGTTAACTGGTTAAGTGGTCAATGTAGTGGGACAATTTTGTTGGGAAGGAAGGCCTTGTTCTGCTGTGAGAGAATGAAGTGATGATAACCATGTCTACATATCAGAGGTGTCGGTTTGGTGTTCGCCCTGTGTTACAACAGCAAGATGTGCAGTAAGAGCTACCGGGGAGAAGAAATCTGGTCAGGTGCTGGAATGCTTAACTTCACAGCTCAGCCAGGTTCAAATATTTCTTTCAGGGTGATCTGAGGATGCACACATGGAAATATCTCACATGGGGCCAGAGATCTGATATACTGTCTCTGGAAAATAGAGGTGGGGTTTAGAGCAAGTCACATGACCCTTACACATCACAGTAGTATGGAATTACTAGTTTTCCAAGGCTTTATTCTCATTGGAAGAAGGTGCCCTGGTTAATGCCTGACAGACTGATCAGACATAATCTGACTATTTCAGGCATTAAGAGGGCACCTTCCTCCAGTGTGCTAGCTTTGTACTCCATAAGTTAAAATCTCCCCAAACGGAAAAGAAACGATTATCATTTTTAACTTTTAGAGTAAATGATGACAGAATTTTAATTTTGGGGTAAACTATTCCTTTAATGTGTTCAATCTGCCAAGTTCTCATTTTGCAACAGCACACCTGGGATATTAATGCACGTCTGGGCAGTGAACGGAATTAATTAAATTCCAAACAGTAAAGAAAAATGTCATTTGCTTGCATTGCCCTTTCATTTCATTGACAGGAAGGCATCCAGGATGCCAGTATTCGTGATGAGTGTATAGTCATGGCTGTGTTCCGTGAGATGGGGAATATGGTTGGCAGAGCATCACAGAACCTGTTCAGTCTGTAGAGCCAGTCTTGGCTACGCCTACCTCTGTCGTCCTGAGATTTCAAGGGCAAGAAACACTGTAAACAGTTTCGTGTGTTCTGCAGCTGTTGTCAGGAGGCCCCGTGTCTCCTCCAGCCTACCGTCCTCTCTCATCACAGCCAGAGGCCTTCTCCTGCCATCCATTATTTAACAAGCACAGAGCTTCCTGCTACCTCACTAACAAGCAATCGCAAACTCACCGTACACAGAGATTTTCGCTCATTACGTAGCCCTGCCTGCAGTCAACACGCCGTCATTAGGGTGCGTTTATTCTGGTGTGGGGCTGGAACACTGATAGCGCTAAATGCATGTTTGTATGGAAGAGGTGTGAAATGTTTTCTGAGAGGGATTTGAAAATATCAGCCAGGATTTTTTTGACATCTGCTCAGCGAGCGCGCTGGCGGCTTGTCTTCTACGGTCGTTGCGTGACAATCGTCGCATTGACGGCATTCTGTCGGTCCCTGTGGAAAGACGCAGGAGAGACGAGCATCAAATTGCATCAAACTGAGGCACATGCACGCTCAGATTTTGGAAAAAACAAGCAAATTGTATCTTTGGTAATTAAGTTAATTATTGTAGGTGAAAATGAGCGGTTTTATGTTTACTTGTGTCAATAAGTGATTCCTGTATGTATGTTTTTATATTTAATAACTGTCACCAATTTTTTTTTACAGTGAAGTTTTAAACTGAATATTCTGAGGCCCTGCTATTAAAATTCACATGGATTTTTTTTATCTGGAATATAAAAGGATTATCAAAATGTCAAAGCAGTTTTTTTCCCATAGTACAAAACTGTGTTGTCAAGTTCAGCTGCAAAAACGTCTAAAGTAAAAAACATAAAAAATCCCACAGAAAACCAGCACTGCCCACTGGTGACCTGTCAAAAAATATAGGTGCATGACAAAACATGAATACCAACAATGTACAGTGTTTGTTTTACCATCTTTGTGCTGTTGTTTTGTTTTTACTGTTCTGTCTTTGCTGCTTTTAAAGGCTGCCTGTTTATGGAGGCACATAAGTATACAAAATTTATGGCCTTGGATTTCATGATGCCAACTTCCCCCCTTAAAATGATAAATCAAATCATGATTATGCGTTCTCACAAGAAAAAATATGATTTTATATATAGGGCCTGGTGCACCGTGGCGCATATAGCTGCTATAAATGCGATAATCTGCTGCGGTAATGGCGAGCGAATCATAAGGTTGATTCCAAATGAGAGTTTCCCCCAGTGTCCGGTTATTCTGAGGTAATGCACGAATGCAGATGGTTGGGCATGAACAGGTTGTGATGCACCGCAGGCGTACAGGTGCTCTTTGATGCATTTATATGAAGATAGCTGCACCTGTTGGAAGAAAAGAAATAGTTAAAATGATAAATAAAAGCAGCCAACAGACAAACCAAAAGCTTTTCAGCTGGGTTATATGAGCCCCGACTGCCTTTTGTCAAACCTGTTTATGATACGGTATGAAAGACAGACTACAGCTCTTTTTTTCTATCGGTAGTAATGAGGTCGGGTGCAATTTACAGTTTGAACATTTTCAGTACTTTCACAGCCTCATTAACTTTAAGAATGTGACAAATTGTGCGTCTCTGCTGTCTCGGACCCAATCGGTGCACCTGACAAGACTGATGTTGCTTTGTTGTCACATAGGTGATTAGGCAGTTTATTATCAGTTGCGTGTGCTCTCCACGGGCTCCTCCGCCTCAGAACTAAAAAATAAAGGACAGGAAGCTGGCGTTCACGGTGCAAAATTCTCAGGGCGTAGATCCGCCCATCACCGCGTTGTTTGTCGCACACGGTGGGCGTAATGACTCCATTGTCTTTCGGTTGTTGTCGTTTTAATGGGTACGATGGGAAATCAAGCTAAATGAACTTCATAACTGTGAGTGCAATCAATGCAATTATCTCTTTTGATTGTCACCAGACACCCTCAAATTAGATTAGAAAATATGCGAGTTGCTCACAGTGGTCGCTCGAGTTAATTTGTGAGTAATTTAAAAGTCTTGTCAACGGAGCGCTCTGATCGTTATTGTAACTTAACCAATGCGACCTGGAGCTACGCAGAGAGACTCAAAAGTCATAGGAATAATCAGACAGCGTGCCACCGTCGCCCGTGGACTATTAGTCTCATCTAATTTGCTGTCTGCTCTTTTATCATCTGCGTTGACTTGCATTTTTCCACCGTGGCATTAAATGCTCTCCAAAAGTCCTCGATTTTATCTGTTCTCCAAACTCTCGCACAAAGGGCGCAGCCCTGTTCAATTTATTTCAAAAGGGAGATGAAAAATCTCTTTCTAAGAGATCAGCGACAAGATTAAATATGGAGGCATCTCTTCTTGACTTGCCGGCTGACTAGCATATCCATGATAATGCCTCACCAGACAGACCATCTATTTCACTTCAGCCCAGCCTGAATGCCTTCACTCACTGAGCTGTCCAAAGCAGACAGGGTCTGAGTTAAAAGTAACACACGGATCTAAACAGTGATCAGCTTGTGGAGAAACTTAGATGTTTGTTGCTTACCTGTCTAGAGTTTGTTTTGCGGATGCAGTTGTGCTAAAAGTAAATAACAAAAAATGCTGACGTTATTTACTTATGTCCTCAGCTGAGCCTCAGATATGTGATTATTATTACTAAATAAATCCTGAGAGCTACATCATTCCTGTGAGTGAATGATTTTTACTAGTTTTTGTGGTTGTGAGCATTAACTGAGTCATTATTTTATTTTTTTATTTCGATTTTTTTATAATTATAGGAACAATTAGTTCATGAGTCACTACACTGAATGGATTTTTTCCTTTTGTGTTTCATTTAAGCTCAAAAGTTTCAGGTTTGGAACAACGTGAAGGCGAGTAGACGATGACACAACATACATTTTTGGGTGCACTGTTCTTCTTGAAGACATTTTAGTAGCATAAATTTGTTCATGTTTTCTTAAACGGTGCTCGTTTTTATGGTGGCAGTCTCTGGGCTTTCTGGTACTCAAATCAGTGGAGGTCTACAGGTCTGGTGTGGTTATCAGCAGGGGAAGAGCTTTGGGCTGCTGCAGCCGTGTCTGTCGCAAATAAACAGCTCTCAAATCCATTTTACACAGAACAACAAAAGCCTGTGGCGCCTTTTTCCTAGTCCAAGGATAAACTGCTCAATGTGTTTGCAGAGAGATAGCAATTAAGCAGCTGCATTTTAAAAAGTCAGAAAATGGTAAACATGGAAAACATGTACTGTATGACTGTTCCTGTCACTTTTCCTATCTATGTAATTTCTGTTCACGTGTGTCCTAACTTTCAAATGACCATCAGTTCAAGGCAGCATTACTTCACTGCATTGGGTCAAAGGCTGGCTGGTTTGCATGCCCTATTTAGTCCCCACTGATAGATGCTGCAAAAACACCATCTGGCTGCAGAAGCATCTTTTTCCAGTTGAATTGTATCTGAATTGAATCTTATTTCTGTTTGGAGGGCTCTTAAAATGTTAAAGCTGCAATCCATAACTTTATTTTAAGGTTATTGAGCAAGTGCATGAAAGATCTGTGTTCAACACGATCTCTTTACCTTAACCTGATTCTCAGCAGTAAGTCTATAATAATGATTTATAATCTGAGTTGCCACAACCGATTTTGCAGAAAATGTCCATCTGTAAACAGAGCAAGAAGATTCAGCTTCTACATCGCATGATGTTGCAGGATTGTTGCTGCAGTTGTTTGAAATTAAAATTTTTACGATTGGAAAATAACTGTACAGGTACTCTGCGATTTTATGTACCAAACAGAGGTGGTGGTAGAGAGGCAAAAGCTACAGATTGCAGCTTTAAATACTGTAATAAATACACTTTCCTGCCTGCTGTCTTTTATATCACAGTTTAGCAAAGTCACTGGTGAAGAAAGCTACATTGGGACTGTATATGTTCATTAGTGTTGTCATGACAATTCTTCTCCAGCTCTGAAGCAATTAGTCACATGGTCATTACAGCTGAGGTGATTGGCTCAGAAAAACCTGGCTACAGAAGTGAGAACCAATGAGCAAAAATGAACCCAGAGCGTCGAACAGCTGCCATTGAAATGAATGTGCATGCTAACAGATAGCTTTCTCAAGGTAGTTTAGACCTTCTTGGACTTGAACTTTGGAACCCAAATTCTTCAAACAGTAGAGGAAAGAGAGAGGTTACGAGATCAATACGGTTAATGTCTTCTCATTTCCATAAAGTATTTGAGGTTTTTTTAGTCATGGCCTTAGGTAGTGTTTATCTGACAGAGTGCATTCACTGCAGTTTTCTGCAAAAATAACACTTCTACAGTCTCACGCTTAATGAAAAGCAAAGAACCTCCAGGGAACCATCACCCGCTTGCTAAGCAAAGCTATGTTTTGTCCTAGTCTGAGGAAATAATTATGTTTATTTGACAAGTAAACACACACTTATGAAAATTAATCATGGTTTTACTACAGTTTAAACCAAAAAAGCATGGTTACTATAGTTAAACCATGGTAACCACAAATTAACCATGGTTTTGCTACAGCAAACATAGTTTAACCATGGTATTTGTAGTAAAAGTGTGGTTATACAAATGGTAATAAATCCCCCAAAAAACATGGTTACCACACTTTTGATTTCAATCGTAATCTTAAAGCCTTACATATATTGAAGCCTACAAAAACCCTACAAAAACCCTACAAATCCAGCAGATGATAGACATCTCCTCTGAGAACAAAGTCAGAACAAGTGGTCCATTCTTTCCACCTATCATGATTTGAAACACATTGAAGGAACACCTCAGCAGGGACACTTCATGCCAGAAGGAATGTGGCGGATAGAAACGGCATATTAACACGGCGTTAAGGGTTCCGGGGGCCCAAATGTAAACACCAAGCACACCTTAACAATCACCTTTCTCCCAACGCAGGAGCACTGAACTCTTAGCCTTTTAATGACTTGGACATCTGCCAAAGTATTCGCTTCTCCACGTTCACTGCTGGTGATTGATGACATCTGGGCTGGTACGGCGGAAGCAATCATTCCGAAGAGCGTCCCCACAAATCACGGAGCGGAGTGCTGCACTGGAAGAGCGAGATGCTCTTCAGCCGACCACTAACAGGGAGCGTCACAAATCTCCGGCACAAAGGAAAATAGGAAGCGAGAAGGCAGACTTTTAATACTTCCCTTAAATGTCAGCGGTAATCCTGCGGTGCATATGGGAGGAAATAGTGCTGTTGATGAATATATTGCTGTAGTTCTCTGTGGTGCTCTAGACAAACAGTGTGAGTCACTGTATGTCAGGTGTCTGGGCTGGTAAATGGAAGGCTGTAGATTTGAACCTATAAGGGACAATATTTTAGGGATCTCCTGACACACTGCGTCACTTCATGTCAAAGGTTCACACACTCATGCCACCAGTCAAACTGCAATAACAAAAAGAATAATTTACTACCATATACAGTCAGAGGTGTGTGTACTGCACGTTACAGTTTATAGAAACTGTAATGAAAACTGGGAAACTATATAAAAATAAAGGTGATAGACAGGTTTTTTCAAAATGATGTCATAAAGGAACTACAGTATTTCTCCTCTTATATAAACCTTTTTCTTTCACAAATACAAAAACTTTGTGCAGCGTAGTTGTTCTGTGGATGTTAAAGGTTTTTATGGAACGATACAGCCTGATAAATAACCTTTTAGGAACCTTTATTTACAAGAGTGTATATTTACCAATGCCATTGAAAATGACTCATTCAGTCATAAAATTTTTCATGAAGTTTGAAGTGTTACATTGGCTAAGGTGAAGTTACTGTTTTTCACTCTTAAAAATAAAGGTTCTTTAAAGGTTCTTCACAGCGATGGTTCTTGAAAGAACCATTTTTTCTTACCTTTTCATAGTCTACAAAACCTTTTTCCACTACAATGCCACTGACTTTTGTGAAACAGAAAAGTTCTATTGATGTTAAAAGTTCTTTAGGAAAACATACTTCTTTCCCAAACCTTTCATTTGTGAAATAATTAATTCTGGTATTAATTCTGGTGTAATTTACATATTTGATACAGTTTGTTTATTAATGAGCAAATCAGAAAAACAGAGCACTCAAAGCCACAGTGCTGTCTTATATTTCAGGGTAGAGAATATCACAGAAAATTAGGTTCTTGTAATCCTTTTATTTTCTCTGGTAAAACACGTCCAAAAATGGCCACTTGGATGCTCCAAAAGGCCACTTGGTATCCAAATACCATGAGGGGTACAGCTGTAATAGTTCATCTTAACTTTTCTTTTTATATTTAAAATATTGGGTCATTTGGTAGTTTAAAAAATAGATAATCACTAGTGGAACGTTTAACTAGAACGTCAAAGTAAGAACCACAAAGAAATACTGTAAAATGTTTTTAAAGTTTTTAAAGTAAATGTATTTCCTAGCAAAGCGTCCCTCTACTATAGTGATGGGGCATCAAACTCGGTTTTGTGTAGCAGGAAATGTCACTGTTGCGAGACTGAGACACATGGCTGAATCATAATAGAGTGTAGAAGGGGAATCAATCACTGCATTTCTTTCTGTGACGTTTTGACGCGGCTCCAGTGTTTAGATGAAGTTTGTTTAGTCTCGTGTAGAAGATGTGCTGATCTGTGTGACTTGTATTTTGAGGCACAGCAGCTGTCGAAAGTCACTCAGGCAGCAGTTTCTATTCTCGACGTTTCCATTTGGATATGACCCAAAATCTTTCAGTCTTAGTGGCGGAATCTCACTGCTTCCCGGAGTGCCAGGAAAACCCTTGACTGTGAACATGAACGCCCATATGTTCACCGACTCCATCCGTCATCCCCTGAATTTCTCTCTCTCATTAGCTGGTCACTTAATGAATGTATTTAAAGCGTTAAAGCGATTTAGCAGGAAGTCTTCTTTGATGTTTTGGGATGTGTTAGAGGCATTTATTTCCAGACAGATTTAAGTTATTTATTATTTATCATAATAATAAATTATTCATTTATTATTTTGCAACCTTAATCATATACTTATATATAACTTATTTATAATATACATGTATTTATATTAAAATACATATTACAGTACTGAAAAATATAGTAAAGCATGTCTTCACATTAGCTTGATTTGTTGACTGTTGATGTTGTGTTTTGGTTGAAAATTAGCAGTTGTGTTCTGTGTATTGATTATGATTGTAATCATGTCAGGGTAAATGTTGAAAGCATAATGTGCTTAACCGAATAGCTGTTAAATAATTATGCAGGCAGAGGTTTGTCTAAACACCTCTCGCAGGTGGCCTTGTTTGCTTTCTAAGTCTTAATTTCTTGCACGTCTTTGAAGACGTATCAAAGCTTGATCTTGTGCTGCACTGTAATCTTAGCTTGCTTTTTTGGTCTCGTCTCATTTCCCTCTTTGGGAATAAAGCTCCTTTTTTATACCCGTACAGAAGCCTGGCTGCACAAAACACACAGAACTGCATGTCTGACTACTGCTTTTTCAAAACTATACAGACGATTTCACATTTGTTTGGTTCGTTTTGTCTCTAAAGCTTTTTGTGTTGTTGAATGGCAAGTATTATTTTTCTGTCTAATTCAATGATAGACTATTTACTCTTTAGTGACTCTTTTCAAAAAGCAATCTGCTTGTCCATTTGTGAAGATTTATATAGCTTCCTCTTCTCTTTTTAAAGCTTTCGTAGATTTTCATTCAATACAATGTTAATAGAATCAGCAGCATGAGTTGTAGGGGTTTTGTGCCATTACCATTACTCAGAACAGACTACTTTGTAAATAATGTTACAGCATTTTGCATTCATTGGATCTCAGCAGTGGGCTTTTATTCCCCATGTGCTTTTTGAAGACATTACTGGGAAGCACGTGATATAGCTGTTCCTAAAACTCACTCACACTTCAGAGTTCTCTCACTAACAGTCCCTGAAGCATCTGGGTTCCAAGTGTCACCATGAAGCCTTGAGAAACATTATTGTCCTGGTCATGACAGCAGGTGCCAGAAAGTGACTCAGTGTGTATTAACTTCTATGTATGGAATCACTGCCTCAGTAGTTCCGTTTTGTGTTAAGATTCTTCCAATCCCAGTAGGCGGGGTAGGCAATTTCTTTTTTTCCAGAAACATTTTTTTTGTGTAATGCTGTTTTGAAGTCTCTTCACATTCTAATAGCTCTGTTTAGTTGAGTTTAGAGGCATCCCAGTTAACAATTTTAGATTGAAAGAATGTTTTCCTATTTTGTCCATTAAGTTACAAAAACATTAAAAATGTTATTTTATAGTACTTTTATAGAATGCTTAAAACTTCTAGTTTTTTGGATGTTGGGTTAACGTTATTGCTTAGTTACAGAACATTATTTAGACATTTTTTAATTATTTAACATTTTTAAGTTGTTAACATTCCCTGTTAGCTGAGATGGCTATCTGTTTGTTGACCAATGGGAGCATTTGGAAAACCTGTGTTGTCATTTTTGCAGTTCCATTTGAGGATGCTAGAGGTGCAGCAATTATACACTTCTCTTTAAAATCTGTAGGACAAATTGCTGCAGGTGCTAGTGTTAGCTTCAGAAGCTAACCTGAGAGAGCAGTCACACTTAACACACACGCTTTTCCCAGCCCAATAGGAAACAGAAGCAGAAGAAACAAAAGCCGCCCATCGCCTTGGGCACAAGGTAGTTGGTAGAGCATATTTCATAACCCTGCTTTTGTGGATCAGGAGCATTTAGCAAAATGTCAATATGCAAAGCGAAGGCCCTTTCCTGCAGATAATGAATACAGGAGAGGTGGATCTGAGCTCCTGCTTCCCTTGAGAGAAGCCAGAACTACAATTAAAGCCCTATCGGCCTTTTGTCTTATATTCCTCCATCAATACATGCTTTGACTGGTTCTGCGTGCACAGGAACCATGGTACTTTATGGCTTGTTGCCAGGCAACGAAAAAGGAAATGAACTCCTAGACCTGATAGGTCACTTTTGAAGAGGGACCATCCTAGACAAGGATCTATCTGGCTGATAATGGACCAGTTCCCCTATCCTCTGTACCTGAGCAAAGATAGATAAATGGCAGATTTACATTATTGGTTTGTATGTGTGGGTGTATGTAGACTGTATTATAATTTCAATTTGTAGGGCTTGATAGTGTGTCTTATATATATTTACAAACTTGACAGTCATGCATGGAATGCACTGATGTTTGTAGGGAAGTGTCGATAGGTTGTAAATTTCACCGATTTATTTTAAGCCACCAAGCACTAATTTGAATTAATAGTTGTGATGGGATCTGCTTTCCAGTGGCAGTTTTCCAGCACCCCAACAAAAGCCATTATGTCTTGCTTTTTCCAAGTCAGCACTATCGAGGCTAAAGTTTGCCCTTAAACTTCTTTTAAATCAATGCCACCATGTTATGAAAAACTAGTGGCAAACTTTCCCAGGGCCTTATGCTGTTTAACTCTTGTTATCAGGCACAAAAGGAGAAAAATGAACCGCTTACATTTTTGTCAGTTCACATTAGATGAAAAAACGCTTTTGCTGGGCTTAATTGTTCTGCATAGAGGAGGAAATGGTGTAAGTTCAAGTATTCTCAACTGCAATTAAAACACACTAGATTCTGTCATCACTGTTTGAAGAGGTGCAAATTGCTGTTAGCAGTGACCCACTCAGAAACACAAACTCACGGCGCTTCTGCACAATATGGAACTCGCTCGCACTGTCACACACATCATTTAGCAACAATTAACATTATTAATAAGCGGTTGGACCATAAAATGAACAGCGTCTCTATCTCTTTGTCCATTTATCTTTTGTGGCAAATAATGTTCCTGTAGCTAAATTGGTAGAGCATTGCGTTTGCAACGCAGAGGTTGTGGGTTTGATTCCCAGAGGACACACTGATAAATTGTATACAATAAATGCACTGTAATTTACTATGGATAGAGCTAAATAAATTTTAGAGCTGATGGAAAAGAGTCCATGTTGCTCTTGGTAACAGGAAACTGGTGAAAGCAAAGCAAAGGACATGTTTTATTTCCAGGAAATACTAACATACTAATAAGATGTACCTTGAATCCACTGTCACTTTAAATAAAAGCGTCTGTCAAATGTATACGTAATGTAATAATTGATGAAAAAATCTTATGTGGCATCAAAAACGGAAGTGCTGATAACGTGAAGGTCTTTTTTTGCACTTGCTCATTCATTTGAAATGTATAATGATTAGCCCTAGTTGTTGCCTAGAAACATATGGTTCTTTACAAATAAGCTCAGTGCAGGTGTGCAATATGTCGTGAATAAGATGTGTGGAGTATGTGTGGCGCATGCTGTCAGAATGTGGAAAGAAAAGTTAACAGGTTCGGTCAGTCAGGACGTTACAGCCAAACACATAAATCTTATCAGACAAGTCGGTGACCCATAAAGTGTCACCATTTCTGAAGTTGATCAATGCCAGGCTTTATATCTTGCTGTAAAATGGTTTGACTATTCACAGAGCTTCATGTGTAGCTCTTCTCTGAAAGACAGCATTCCACGTAGAGGCTATCTGAGGCGAAGGGCGGTGGGGGGGTTGTGCAGTTCATTAGTTAATTAGAATGCAGACACACTGGCTCTATTGTATAAACCACCCTGTGTGTGTGTGAGAGAACGCTGCACTGATTAGTGAACCTCTATAACCACACAGAGAACTCGATGACCACACTGACAAAATCACAAATTCATTATGTTCAGTTATAGTCTTTTGTTATTGAAAAATAGTTCTTTTACAGTCAGCTGGGCTTATTTGTGTGTGCTGTACGTGTGTGATGTCACATATTCAGATTAGCTTATCATATAATCCAGGCGTTACGTTTTGTGTTAAATCGTGTCTGTCAAAATATTTGAAGAGTAAGACTTGTCAGGACGATTTCCTAATTGCCGTCTTAGAAATCTAGCATAATCAATTTTTCAACAATAATGGTTTAAATCTTTAATGGTGCACATTTTGGTGCTCGGTTGATGCCTCAGGCAGATTGTCAGTTAGGGAACAATGTTGTTGAAAGCTGGAGTAACTCTGGCAAGCGTAATGAGAAAAGCTTTTGAAAATGACCCAAGTGCTTCACACTGATAAAGGCTCTGACAGAACACTCAGCACAGACCTGCTGCCTGTTCTTCAGCCATTTTCAGATGTGTTTTCAACCAGAAGAACTGAGTTCTTTGCATGCGTTTTATCAGTTCCCAGTCCTTTCAGCCCCTTTGCACCCCACCCTTCTCACAGCATCCATAGACCAGGTCTCTGTTAACTCCCAGAAAAAAAGTTACTGCTTCAAGGTTGCTCTTTCAAAGCTCTGAAGATCTGATGGAGAACTCAGTTGTTTTATTGTTTCATCACATCAGCTTTATCTCAGATGTTTCTTCTAAAAAGGTTGAGAAGAAATAGAAGGAGAAACGAATGAGACAATTGTTAAAATACATTAAAAGGATGGAGTTGTAAAATTATTGTAGCTTTTATACAGTAACTAAAACAATCTGGATTTGGGTAAATTGAATGAGAAATGTTTTAGTTGAAATCTTCAATAATATTGATTTTCTGAGCTCAGCTGGTGGCATTGTAGATATCTTTTCTGAAACTCTTAAGGAAACATTTGTAAGATTTCAAGGTATGTTTCTGAGACACCGGAGACTTAAGCAAAATGTTTTATTTATGTTTTCTTCTTTAATCTTATTGCTGTGAGAAGTAACTGAGATAAAGAAATTGCATCTGTGATTTATCTTTCCTATGGGCCTGCCCTGCTCTCAGCATCTGTAGACCAACTCTCCATACACTAGATCCAGCTCTGCTCTCAGCATCTGTAGACCAACTCTCCATACACTAGATCCAGCTCTGCTCTTAGAATCTGTAGACCAGCTCCCCATACACTAGATCCAGCTCTGCTCTCAACATCTGTAGACAAGCTCTCCATACACTAGATCCAGCCCTGCTCTTAGCGTCTGTAGAGCCTGTTAGTATTTCTTAGAGGGGCACTCTTATAGGCCAAAGCATTTATTGGGTATTTTCTATATTCTCAAGCATGAGTAAAATTGTAGCAATGAGTACAGACATGGTGCTGTAATGTTTGCGTTCGATCCGTACAGCCTGACAAAAGAGAAAACCATCAGTATTCCAGGTATCTAGCCACATCAAAGGGAATTCAGTGGAGCAGGAAGCTGTTTGATTAGCCCGGCATCGATAAGGCTTAAGATTTTAGCCTGCTTAAGACGGTCGACATCAAAAAAAGGATTTCTTGTTTTTATAAGTGTTGTATCACTCTTCCTGCCTGAGGTTGCAATGGTTAATGTCTACTGAATAGTTCCAGCGGACCGCAGTTTTACTGATACAAACAGCACTGTCAAAACTGTGTAACGCTAACCAGTGTAGCTCATGAACTGATAAAGAAACCCTCTGCTTTAAAATCTACACACTTCTTCATATGTAATCAGATTCAAAATGTTTGTTTTTTATTATTTGTTACCTGTATTTGGAGAAGAATCAGTATGGTTGGGGGCGGGGCAATGTGACACTTCACATGCCTCATGGACCTCAGAGGAAATCAAATAGTGATGGGTTTACCGGTACCAGACACAGATGCCCCCAGGCAGCCATGAGAATAAAACTCAACTACCATTCTCCTCCTCTCGCAGCACCAATCATAAAGAATAAATCTCAAATCTGTTTTCCCCAGCTCATCGTTAAGAGACCAAGCAAGGCTGACGAGGGGCTGAGCACACAATGTGAGCTACAAATGCCTCTGTCTAGTGTTGGTCTGACCCTGAGCGGAGACCCTGAGGAGGGTTTTGTGTTTTAAAGAGAGATATTTGAGACCCACCCCTCTGTGAGCTTCTTAATCCGCATTGTTCCTCCTTAAATAAAACAAAGGCAGCTAGTCTAAGATTCTAATGGGGACAATATTTGCATTTCTGTATTGTCCATAATACAGCTAATATCTGTTAACATCTGTCATTATTTACTAATGTATTTTCAAACTCTGGAACACCAAAAAGAGTTCTGAAGAATCATTTTTTTAATAAAACCACAGATCATGATGACCACATCTGTCAGGCTTCAACAAGGACAACAAAAGCACCATAAAAGAGGTTCATGTGACTAGCGCACTATGTTTCTGCTAAGTCTTCTAATGCCATGCAATAGCTTAAACAGACTGAAATGAAAGTTTATCCTTTGCCTTTAATGGAAAGTTAACTATTTCTTTTATAGAGGTCATAAAAATAACTTTTCTTTGTAAGTGTGTGTTTACACTAGAGGATTTGACTTTGCACAAATGCAATTACATTGCAGCAAAATCCTATAACAGCATTGCTCTTATCGTACATTGCTACCTATATGAAGCAAAGGGGGTCAGTACGGAAGCGCTTCACAGCGTTTGGCCAGTTTCCCATACGGCATGTGTCTGGTCTGAGTGGTAATTAGCTTGAGACAGGCACAGCTGACAGACTGCGGAGTCAGACACCCCGACACCCTTCAATCCTCCACCACACAGCTTAGTCGGGATTACCGGACATACCATCACTCCGGCAGCACTTCTCTCTTCTATCGCCGTTGAGGGACACGGAGAGACCATGGTCCACAGCGCAAACAAATTACACGCTCAGCTAAATGGCATGCTGGGTATTTATTTGCAGGAGAGACACTCTCAACAGGGCTTACAAGAATTCCAGTTTGGAAAAACTGTTCTCGAGTTCTCAACCCAGGCACATTTGTTCTGTTGTTTATTGTTGAACGTGTTGTAGCTAGCTCCTCAAACTGAGACTATGAGACCAGACGCGTTTTGTTGAGTCTCTGCGGGTTTTTGAAGTGCTACTGAAAGCAGGCAATTGGCTTACATGAGCTGATGTCTGAGGGAGGAGTTTTCTGCCCCGACTGGCTAGGTATGATATAAATGATGAGCTCTTTTGTAGCTTGTACAGTGCATTGCAGTTGTACTGCAGAGATCAAACGCCTCTATGTCTGACAGGGCCATTTTTGGCAACCCTAAATTTTTGGCATGGTTTTCTCTCAAATTAAATATGAGATTAAGCAGCAAAACGTTGTTAATGAAGACCTGCAAGATACACAAGTTTGCATGAATCACCGGCGAAGCAGAAGCTTCTTTGAGAAGAATGACCAGACACTTGAACTTCTCATCATCCACCAGTGCTGTGCCAGAGCACCTGGTCTCAATGACTTTTAACAGTAAGTCAATTAGCTCTAATTGCAGCCCGTGGCTGAAGGGCTCATGGTAAGAGGCACGGATCAGGCTAAGCTACAGACACACACTGAGCCCTGAGACATTATCAGCTGGCCTGGAGAACTTCATGAAAAATATGTACACAGTTCACGTCCATACAACTATCGTTTGTAGACAATTCAATACTGTTTAACTCCAAAATAGACTTAAAAAAATACCATTAAAGTACTCTGTATGGCTTTATTGTATTCTTCAGAAGCTATATGATTGCTTTATTTAAAGGGGAGGAAAGAGCTCTTTGTTATGCATATTGAAACTGGCAACCACTAGCATTTTAGAGTCAATAAAGTCATACATTTTTAACATTATTATTTTTTAAGGCATAATTTTTTAAACATCTGTTTTTACATTCTTTTAACAACATTTAGTATGGCC
>JAZGTK010006932.1:0-20049 GCA_036877625.1 Ambastaia sidthimunki | reverse complement strand
CAGAACATGAACATGCTATTATTAATTAAACAAACATAACAAAAATATTAGTAAATAGTTGTTATTGTTCTGTTTCCATTAGTTCTTCTCTGAGATGGGTGAAGTAATATTACAAGTATAAAGGACAAAGAATATTATATAGAATATTATAGAATATATCACAGAATATTATAATGACTGTCAAAATTGCTTTCTTACCAGCAAGAGAGAGACGTGTTGTTTGGTTTCCATAATAATATTTCTCTGATGGATATATAATGCCATTTTTATCTTTATTTACCTTTTTCTCAAGCTCTGCACAGTAATACAGTCCCAGATCAGAGACTGTAATGTTAGTAATATGTAGATCAAAAGAGTTAATGTCGGCGCTTTTAAGAAAGCTGTAACGTGGGAAGATGTTTCTTAACATTATCTTATGATCTATTATGAGAGATGGTTGACATTCACAAGAGCAGTTTCTTATCCATACAATGCCGTAACCGTGAGTTAAAGGACGATCACAGTAGATTGTGATGTTTTCTCCTGGTCTGACCTTCATCCCAATTTCTGCTCCAAAAATTCCTGTCTGACTGAATAAAACATCTGCAAGAAAATAATAGTCGACTGCTTAAAAGTGAATCATGGTTTCATGCCCTACAAAATCACAACAGCTTACTTACAATATTTTAAAAACAGATAAGAAATATAATTTGTCTTACATATAAGTGCAGTGAGAGTAACTCTTGATCTCTCCATCTCAGTGAGAAAGTGAGAATAACTGACTCTGGTGGTGCAGATATCAGCTCTCATCTGATTGGTTCATGCCAATGGAAAATCAAACAGAGGTGGATATTTGAAGAGTGACAGGTGTATCTACCAATCACCAGATATGAACTTTTTTTGCTCTGGTTTGGCTGTTTTGCTTTTTATTGGTTGAATTAAACTGAAGTGATCTTTTTCCTGTTTATTAGCAGACATGCAGAGAATAAAATCTAATAAAATACATCTTTTGTTGATCTGTTACAATGGCTGGTATGTTTACCATCAAATATTATTAGTTCGATTACAAATTCAGATAAGCATGTCAATAAAAGTTTATCTGCAAGATCATAACTCATGAGCCTCTTTGTTTTTTTAAGTGGGTCAAACTGCAAAGCTGTAAGGCAACAAAATACAAACATATCAAAACAGGAAACCCACAAGCCTTTTATTTAGACCACTTACAAAGCAACTCACACTTACTGCATTAACACGTCATTAAATTCTCAGATGTACTATGATTACTGATCACCAAGAACAAATGTTTCCATTAGTCTTTGTGGTTTGAGGGTTGGTTTCAGTGTATGTATTTGCCTGTGGCAGGTTAAAATAGCTTGTTAACCTAAACGTAACATATTATAGACATATAAGATGGAGGCAGATTCTTGCTTGGGATGTGAAATTTATTTGTGTATACTGTAGTAATAATATTTATAAATGTATGTAGAACAACTGGACAGAATGTACATGAAAATAAAAACACAACTTCACGTCAACACACACTCACTTCAGCTTTTTTACTTATATTTCATATATGGGGTATTTAACATTTTAGGCCTCCCTCTATTACAGATACATTATAATATATATAATATTTTATATATTACAATAACTTTATATATTTGCTTGGTTTCTGTGATAGTCAGTCAGTTGGTACTGAACATCGTGATAAAGTTTCAACAGTCAGACTTGGCACATGTTAATTTTATAAGCAGAGATACAGAATGTAACAGAACAGTGTGTGAGAGAGAGATAATGTGTGAGGACTCTCACGGAATATTTTACCTAAAATTACTCTCTGCTTTTCAAACATTTTGTACTGTCCCCCAGTGGCAATAACTGGAACTGCTTCGTGGTATGCACTGCGCAAGCGCAATACATGAGAAACCATTATCCTGATAATACGTTTTAGTTATTGCATTAATACTGTATACAAATATAAGCAAATACTGTAAACCGAACACTACTAAAACTGCCTTACTCTTCAAATGTTCTTGGCTGCACAAACAGCTGCTAAACATTATATTAGTTAATAAACATAATACATTAAAACTTCGTCTAGAAATCCACAAATGATTGTCAGAAAATGTATAATCAGATACATAAGTTGAATTTGAATTCACATGCCTGCAAGTGTTTATGCATTTCTCAAAACTTCATTTATGTAGCCACAAACACTGAATCTTTCTAAATTTAGATGCAGATCTCGAACGTCTGTTTGTACAGTAGCACTGGGCGCTGTCCAATGTGCTGAATTTCTACTGATCCTCTATACAAGCGTCTCACAACAGGGGTCGCCAAAACTCTCTTAAAGGCAAAAGCTTTCTTGACATTGGGGTTAGTTTATTTTAATCCCACTCTCGTGAAATTATTTTCTACATTCGTTTACATTTAAATGTACTGAATTCAAATAACATTTCAGAAATCTTATAAATTTTAAGACTGTTCTCTGTTTATTAGTATTTTATTCAAATGTACCAAAGAAAGCAAATACATTTGTCTAAGTTCTTCATTCATCATAAGAATGTGTAGATGGTAAAAGTCTATAAGTGACTTCAGAATGCAGGCAGAACTTTCCAGCCTTACTCATCTCACACTGATGTGTCTCTGTCTGATCCACCTGAAATGAAAAATAAAGACAGTAAATACAATCTCAATGATCATCTTTGGCATTAAAAATATTAAAGTCTTACTGACAACAAACTCAATAAAAACAAAACTCAATACCTTTAAGTGTTTGTCAAGTATCTCTGCATGTAGCTCAGAACCTAAAAAACAAAAGGAAACGTCTAAAAAATGGTGGTCAAATATCTACCCAGGTTCAAGAACACACAACACTTTGAACTTCTTAACACATATATGCTTTAAAATTAGGCCACATAGTGTATCAAAACACACCTCTATTAATAATTATTCCTTTTTGGTTAATTAAACGTTAAATTACAAATACAAATACCTTTACAGTCTGCAACATACACAAACGTTTGGTGTTGTGATGCAATGAAGGAGCGTTTGGATGTTTCTATGATACATTGCAGTTGTTTAAACAATGAACATTTGTTTACAGCTTTAGTGGTAAGACACTGAAATGCTTGTAATGTTGGTGTCAAGGGGAGGAAGAGTGAATTAGTACCTGTAGTTTGAGGCTGACAGAGGCAATAAACACAAGTAGCGGAGAGCAGAGAGGAGAGGAGAACACACACACAACACACACTGACCAGCGGCAACCAGCAACCCTCTTTAACACAGTGTATTTCAGTAACTTCACTGGATGGATCAGATGATACTGTATAGACATAGACATGATGATTTTATATTGTGTTTTACAGCTATATATATATATATATATATATATAGCTGTAAAATAATATATATGTAATATATATAGTAAAATATATGCTGATATAAACAACTTATATATGGGTTTATTTTAACTTTCACAGATATGATTTAATTCTACAGATGAACAATTTTGATGAAAATTATCAGACCTTTTTTTAGGCAAGAAGTTTATCACTTGCATGAGATATTTTAGCTCCTTTATGAACTGTTTATGATTCCAAATAGGTGTTATTAACATGTCTAGCGATTCATTATATTCATTTCACTCTTAAACACTGAAGCAAAGGATTCACAGAAGTTACCAACATGATAAAACGAAATATGAACAAATTCTGAAATACTTTCTCACCTAAAACAGATAAATGAGTTATCCTGTTCCCATACTGATACTCCATCTTATTGTTTATGTTGCCATTTACATCTGTACTTATTTTGTTTTCTGCTTTTGCGCAGTAATAGATTCCCTCATCATATACACTGATGTTCTCGATACGCAGATCAAAGGAGCTTCCAGAACTATTCAGCACAAAACTAAAATGTGGAAATTTCCCTGTAAACAAGTCATCAGGACTAACTAATACAGATTGATTTCCATACGAGTTGTTTTTGATCCAAAATATGTAAAACCCAACTGGTATGACACAATCACAGAAGAGAGTGACATTGTCTCCTGGTTTAACACTGATGTTCACTTCTGTCCCAAAGATTTTCTGGTGTTTAAACAACAAAACACCTGCAGAAACATATACAAGTTTCACAGTTTATACATAACAGTTCAAACTATCACAAATAATTAATGCTGTTTATTTATAAATAACATTTATATATACTATAGATATTTACATACGCATCTTTCTCCATGTACAGTTGTTCTCAATACAGGGATATATGGCAAACACATAAAAGCACATAAACAGACTTACACACAAGTGTGATGAGGACACCTCTTATCCACTCCATTACAGTGACCGATTGATAGAGACTGATAAGAGTGTCGGTCTTCAATGTCAGCTGTTATCTCATTGGTTCACTGTGGTGGGAGGTCCTTCTGCTAAAGGCCTCTGATACACAAGTGGTGAGTAAGTGGTACATTTTCAAACCTCTTTGTATTAATCTCACAACAAATCATCAAAATCATTAATAAAATGAAAAAAAGAAAAAAGAATAGAGAAATTGATGTAAGAGTTATAAATCAAGAGAAACCACTAAATCCCAATTATAAATAATAATAATAATAATAAATGCTAAGAGGGAGGGAAGAGATAGATGTCGACCTTGACAAATAGTGATGACTGTGTATACAGTATTACAGTACAGTAAGATTCATTCAGCACAGAGGAGGATTTCAAACCTCTATCTTGCTTTGGTTGCTACTGAATGAACTGATTGTTGAATGAACTCCAAATGTTCTCATTACATATCACACGATCTTGTGATAGTGTTTTGAAACACTGATGTTTGAAGAAAATATTTACAGTACAACTACAATGAAAGCATGAAATTAGGTTTTGAAGGAATGAGTAGTGTTGCAGTCTGACAGATCAGTTTGAAGTTTTGTACTGAGAGTTTTGAAAATCAGAATTATTAGAAAATTAGAAAATTAGTTATTAGAATTGTTCATTAGAATGTTTTTTTTTTTTACTTTAGATAAAAAATAATATGTAGATAATAGATTATATTTTAGTGCGTTCGCCAGGGTGGAAAAAGAAATTATGGCATAATATATATGACCAATGAGTAATATATATGATACTATACACACACACACACATAATATATATATATATTGCCATTTATTAAAAGTAATGAGTAACGTTTTATAATGTGATAATATCACACATATGGGTGTGGTGTCATTTTGGGTTTCCTGTTTTGTACATCTGTTGTTTGTATTAGCCTCTAAAGAGCTCAATGACATGTTCAGGTGTGTGCATGTGTGTAGAAGAACATGTATGAGAAGTGTATTGATGTGTATTGCTCAGCGTCTTGAAAACGTGACTGCAAACCTATTGCATCTAACCACAAATCGTTCCATTTCATGGAGCACTCAAGCACTCACTGGTGCACATATATAATAACAAGGTTGTGGTTTCCTGTTTCAACGTGACTAAAAGATGATTGGTGGGTTGCCAGTTCAGCCCTGCCTTATACTATTGCACCATTATGTGGCTTTATGTGATGTTTAAGTTGTGATTAATCTAAATTTCTCAGGTGGCTTTCTTGAGGCACTTAAATTAAGCGTGAAGATTCCACTCGCTCAGGCTGCTCGCTTTAACCAGAATGCCAGTTGTTATGCGCTTGTTACAAAATCTGCAAAATAAGTTATTGGAGAAAAAACATACGGGGTTAAATATTGTTTTAATGAAGTTTGATGCCTTACACATAAAGGCACTTTGAAAACGAGAAAGAGTAAAAATGGGAAGGTTTGGAAATATTCTTTTTAAAATAATCATTATAAACTAAACCTAACTGTAAATAAAAACAGAATTTAAAATTATAGCATTTCACAAGAATGTCTGCCAAGTTTGTTTGTAACATCTGACTAACACATCTGAATATGTGAGTAGTAACAGTATTAACTCAGACACAATTGTATGCACACTGCAGGACGGTCACAAAAAACACTGGAAACATTTGTGGTTTATACTTACACCTTAGTAAAAACAGAAGGGGCCGAAACCACTTCCTACATCCTGTGGCACAAAAACACCACTGCTGTACAACTTTACATAGACTATGTAATTTATACATTATATAAATAATATATAATACAATATTGAGTGTATAAATAGACAGAATGTCCATGAAACGTTCTCAACAGTTACAATCAAAAATTAACATCAACACTTCAGCTTCTATTAGTAATTTATTGTTTACAAATGCATGTATTGATATTCAGTGTATTCAGGCCTCCCTGTACTACTGAAAACCACAAACATGAAACATAAACATACACCATACCGATACAATACAGATACAAAAAAGATCTTAGATCAGTAGCCATATTAAATACTATTGGGAAGAGTATTTTATAATGCAAGTGAGCAAGTGTGAATTACTCTGGTGATGCAAAAAACAGCTCTCATCTGATTGGTTGATGCCAAATTTAAAATTAAATTGAATTGGACATTAGAAGAGTGACAGGTGCATCAACCAATCATGAACTATGACCTATGAACCTATGAACTTTTTTCATTGCTTTGTGCTTCCTATTGGTTCAACGATTGTATAGTTAGCTCAGGTTTTTATCAGCAGACACACATGTAGAGAAACTGTGTTATTTAAGAACAAAATATAACTTTTGATTATGATCATACCAGCAGATTATACCAGCAGAGTTTTTAATTCAAAAATGCAGATAAGCATGTTTACTTGAAAATTTAGTGAACTTACGTGATGTTCATTTGTGTCACATCATGTTTGTTTCCTGTGTGACGTCACATATAAAAACAAAGCAACAAATAATACACTAAATAAGCGCAAAGTTTAATATTTACACTGAATAAGCATAAATTGTAACATTTGGCTTTGAAATTAGTTACTCTGAAAACGTCACCAAAATATTTTATGACTTTATAAAAGCAGACCCACACTGCCCCCCTCAGACCGATCTTAAAACATGTCCACTATAAAGTCATTCTGAAATCAAAAATCACTATTTTAATTTTTATTAAATATTGCTCTGTGTATTATACATTATTTATCAGTGTATGTCAGTGATTATTATATTTATGTGGCCTCATAATCTTTAAACAAAAACAGAAACCTCGCCTCTCCCTTTATCTGAAAGTTCTTGTTGTATAATTTTCCCTGAAGGCGGAATTTTCCAACTTGCGACTGTCCTACATTTTATTCTCATTCCAAAATAAGCACTTAGAACTTCACTCAGTACATTTACAGATTTTGATAATTTGAAGATAATAATAATGTGTCATTATTATCATTTATAATAAACACTAAAATATTTCATAAAATAAAAACAGTTTATTTTGATTTCATGTTACTTTGCAGATGTATTTAGTTTATTCAGTGTCCTCATGGAGTAACCATTTCTTGAGTTATAAGTGTCCTTAACTGGTGTTAAACTGGTATTAAACCTGTTGTGTTTTGACTGGGATCAAACCTGTGATGTTCATACGTCACATGTCCAACTGCTTGACTTGCAGTGTTTTGTCCAACAACTGATACATGCATCTCATTACTGAATACATTTAATAGTACACAATCTCATCAATCAGAGAGTGTAAAATAAAGCTGAAGACACAGCATGCATACAAACCAATGTAACTACAAACCGACCACATAAGCAAACATTTACATCCATCCACCTACACACACACACACACACACACACTCAATGCACTTTCTATCTCTGTCTCATACGTGCTAAACCTGAGTGGAAACATCTGTGGTTAACAATATCTATTTTACTGAGAATAAAAGACCCTTGACCAAGAAACACAGCTTGTAAATTTAGGCAACATAACACCTTTGAATGCTTTACAGAGAAATCTTTCACCTACTAAAGATACTAATTATTGTATTTTAACCAGTCACCAGTCCTCTTATTTCTGAGAAATCTAAATACTTTACTATAAACGTCTGCAGACAGGAAACCCGCTTTAACATCCTGTTGTTCGGGTCATTGCTGTGTGTTATTACCTCTTAGTACAAAGAGACACATACTAAAAATAAACCTCTGAATAAACAGGAGCAATAAAACACTTATATTTTATAATTTATAAAATTCTTTATCTCTGTTTAATCACAGACGCATACATTTATCCACAGACAGTGAGTGGGTCAAAAGTCACAGCCCACAACACCAAAAGCTAAAAGCATCAAAGAGAGACAATTATAATAATAACAGAGTACTGAGGACCAAATATATGTATATTTTTAATTTAGATGTGAAATTAGTAAACAATAAGCATCAACCCTCAGAAAGTTCCAGAATCCTCATGAGAAGTTCTGTGTTGTTTCAGTTCTGACCTGAGAATAAGTACTAAAGTCAGAAGCCTGTAGTTGTGTTTTCTTTAGTGGTTTCTGTCTTCTGTTTATCACATCCAATGAAGCATAACACACTTCTTCATCACCCTGCAATTAAAATAACATCTATATGATTAAATTATATAGATCTATATAATTAACATTATAATTTAAAATTAATATATATAATTCTATAACAGTTATAAAAACAGAAGTATATTGGTCATTTAATTAATTAAGAACAGGTTACATTGTATATGTTTTAACATACATATTTTATCATTTGTTTTTAAATTAGGAATAACCTATTTGACATCTTTCACCAACACTGCAGAAACAAACAAACCAGGGTTGCAAAAGCTGGGGAATTTTGGAAATATTTCAAATTTAAAAATTACAGAAACAAACTAATTTACATCCCGAATCAAATTATATCAAAAACATAAACATATTTGCTTTATTGACCTATGACTCATCTTCATCATCTTCATATTCTCAAAAAAAAATCCTGTTAAGTTTTAAAAATGCTCAAAATTTGCAACCCTAGTTTTTCCAATCTTTAATGTTATACTTCACATGAGCGTGTTTGTGTTGTTCGTACCTCAACAATATTTTTTCTTTTTACTTCTTGAGTTTTAGTTCCAGCATCTGAAATGATTCATTAAAATGAGAACATCACTAATACATTTAAAACAGTATTTGAGATGTAAGTTGCATGACTAGTAAATTCTATGTGCAGTCTCTGACAAGTAAAGAGTTTGAATAAGTACCTGTAGTTTTCTTCAGATAGAGGCAGTACACACATATGGAGCAGAGGAGAACACACACAGCACACACACTGACCAGCAGCATCCAGCAGAGGAAACACTCACATACATGAGGAGCAGAAACAGTGCTGGAGCCTCCAGAACATGAACATGCTATTATTAATTAAACAAACATAAGAGCAGGTGTTAAATTATTACAAATTAAATATTGATTTTCTTCCGTTTTCCTTATTTCTTCTCTAAGAAAGGTGAAGTTCTTACCAGCAAGAGAGAGACGTGTTGCTTGATTTCCATAATAGTATTTTTCAGATGAGTATATAAAGCGTTTTTTATCATAATGAACCTCTTTCTTAAACTCTGCACAGTAATACAGTCCCAGATCTGAGTCTGTAATGTCAGTAATATGTAGATCAACAGAATTATTACTGGGGTTATTAATAAAGCTGAAACGTGTGAAGCTTTCTTCATCTATTATCCTATAGCTCATTATGAGAGATGGTCGACATTCACAAGAGCTGTTTCTTATCCACACAATGTGTGAACCGTGAGTTAAAGGACGATCACAGTAGATTGTGATGTTGTCTCCTGGTCTGACCTTCATCTCAATTTCTTCTCCATAGATTCTCTGACTCAGTAAAACATCTGCAAGAGCAAAAATTAATACTGTAAAGTTGTCTTGCTTTCTACACTATAAAAAATTCCTTTATTATTTTGTTAAAACAATAACTTTAATAAATACTTATAATATAATATATTTATAAAAACAGATAAGAAATATAATTTGTCTTACATATAAGTGCAGTGAGAGTAACTCTTGATCTGTCCATCTCAGCGAGAAAGTGAGAATAACTGACTCTGGTGATGCAGATATCAGCTCTCATCTGATTGGTTCATGCCAATGGAAAATCAAACAGAGGTGGATATTTGAAGAGTGACAGGTGTATCTACCAATCACCAGATTGCTATGAACTTTTTGCTCTGGTTTGGCTTTTTTGTTCTTCTTATTGGTTAAATAAAACAAAATTGATATTATTACTGTTGACCAGCAGACATGCGGAGAATGCTGTTAAAAATTAATCTTTTGTTGATAACTGATATGTTTACCATCAGATACTGTTGGTTTGATTCAGACAAGCATGTTTACATAAAAATGTTGTATTTGCATTTCACGTGTCACATGCAATCAGTCAACACAAGAACCGTCATAAGTGTCTTAATGTTTGAAAAAAACTCGTCCATTGAATCAAAGTTTATCTGCAGGATCATAATTCATGAGCCTCTTTGTTTTTTTAAGTGGGTCAAACTGCAAAGCTGTGAGGCAACAAAATACAAACATATCAAAACAGGAAACCCACAAGCCTTTCATTTAGACCACTTACCTCACATTTCATCAAATTCACACCTCACATGTCAAGATGATCACTGGACTCTGAGAACAAATGTTTCCATCAGTCTTTGTGGCTTTAAGTGTATGTATGTATATGTCTGGGGCAGCTCAAAATAGTTCGCATTGTGGTTTCTGTTCTCTTGGTTGAAAACATCTTTACTGTAAGAGCAATAATAAAAAATGTCAGGTTAATTCATACATTTTTGTTATTAATTTAATGCTCAAATGCTTAAATGTTGATTGTTTTGTATGTAGATTCAGGCAAATGTTTGTTTGGAATATGTAAATTTGTATATAGACATTTTATGTAGAATTATATAACAAGTAGTTTAAATGCAAATGCACAAATCCTCACAAATACACATAAACGTACACACACAAGTAAAGATTTTAGATCGGTTCCCATATTAAACATTATTTAAAAGACTTTTTCATATTACAGTGAATTTTGTTTATTAGCTGTGATAGTCATTTGCCACTGATCATTATGATTAAGTTTTACTAGTCAGCATTATGATTCAGTTTTACTGTATCATAAGCTATGATACAGTATATTATATGAGGCAGAAACTGTATTTTGTGACGTGAAACTTCAGCTATACTTGTGCTTGTTGTTAAGGCCCTTATAAAGCACGTCACGGTTTCTGCTTTCCAAATTTTCCGAACTGCCCCCAGTGAGCGAAGCTGGAACTGCTGTTACACGACCTTTGACGTCAAAGGCACAACAGGGCTGATTTTGGGGTAGTTCCATTTCAGTCCACTGGGGGCAGTTTATAAACCAGAAAGCAAAGATCAAATGTAGAGGACAGAAAGTTAGACTTGCTGATTTCGCATGAAACATTACAGAAAAACAAAGAGCTGCTTAACAAATATTAATGATGGTGCACATACAAATTTGTTTAAAGGTTTACAGATATTTACAAATGATGTATAAAGTAGAAAGTATCTCGGGAAACTGTGATAAAATAACAAGAAAACATTTGATAAAAGGGTAACTACATTGCAGATGCTAAAATATAACGTAGTTTAATTTATTTGGATTTAATTTAGTCACAACATAATTCCCAAAGTTTCATTTCTGTTATTTCATCATTTTTGTAATAAGTTTATTATTTTAAAATGTGAACAAAAAGAATAAGCTAACATTTGAACAGAAAATAGGCACCCACCACGAATGATCAGAAATGTCTGTTTGTACAGTAGCACTGGGAGCTGTCCAATGTGCTGAATTTCTACTGATCCTCTATACAAGCGTCTCACAACAGGGGTCGCCAAAACTCTCTTAAAGGTCGCAAAAGCTTTCTTGATATTGGGGTTAGATGATTTCAATTTCACTCTTCGACGTCTGTTCCATCTAAGTGAAATTAACATCAGTTAACTGAAAATACAAGAATAAGGGACAGTTCACACACGCATTGCGTCTGCGCTGTTTTGTAATTGTTTGTATTACTTTTTGTCTTTTTTTATTATATTTTATTTCACAACATAAGAATAAAGACAAGCTGCAAAAAATACATTACAGCATTTTAGAACCTATGTACTATGTTTGTACTCTTGAGTCAGAGTTTCAGTTACTTCTCAGAAACTGCACACACACACATGAACACACACACAGGTTGCTTTTAACAAATCTTTTACCTTGTTATTCTTTTAACAACTTTTTTTACACACTTTTATTGGTAAAGACCCTGGGTTTAACAAAGTAACATACAGGTGTGGTTGTTACTGTGCTTAGTAATTGACACACACATTTGTGATACAACATTCTACTATTATTTAAATATTATTATATAAGTTGAATCAGGTGTGTAAAGAACATGTGCAGAAACAGATGGGCTGCTTTAAATATCATAATGTCCTTATAGTTGAGATTCTGATAGATAGACAATCTAAGCACAACAAAACAGGAAACCCACAAGACTTTCATTCAGACCACTTTGAATGCACATTTACTGCTGCAACACATTACTGCAAAACTGACACTTCATTTCTTCTCATCACTGGCCATCACACACAAATGTTTCCATTAGCTTATATGTGGTTTTGTGTGTCGGTTAGAATGTATCTGCAGGATGAGCAGCTTGCTCAGAGCAGTTTATAATCCACTGCAGGTTTAACACAACTGTTTACAAAAGCAGACCCACACCGCCCCCCTCAAAACACTCTTGAGCTGTCCACACTCACTGCTTTGCCCACTGAAATGATATCTGTTTCTTTAAGACATGAACAGATTATGAACAATAAGAAATAGCTGGAACATAAAAAAATGTCACTTGTCAAATTCTTTCTTCACATGAAATCGGACCTGGCAGGTCAAATTATAAATCATTACTATAAAATATTGCTATAAAGGTAAAGAGATTAGATCATGCTTTGATAACTAATCAATTATGTAGTTGTTAAATTAATTGTTCATTTTTAATAGAATCAAATATTATGGTTTGCATCAAACAGCAGGTAAAAGTAAAAGTTCTAAAATTTCTCCATCATGTTCAGTTCAGAGGCATTTAATCTCTTTTTGCATACAATGTCACTACAAACTGACCACATAAACAAACATTAACACCCCCCACACACACACACACACCTGCCTCATACGCACTAAACCTGAGTGGAAACATGTGGTTACGATTTACTGAGAATTAAAACCCTTGTCTATGAAAAAACAGCTTGTGAAATCAACAATAACACCTTTGAAGAAAAGCTTTGAGACATTACAGAAAATTCTTTCATCTAAAAGTACAATCTGTAATTTTAACATACTGTTATTCGGTGCACTGAGCTTCTAGAACAAAGGCTATAATAGAACACAACCTAGCATAGTATGATAACAAAAAAAAAAAGTATTTTATTTGACATTTCAGTACCGATTGTACAGGAATAAAACACTTTCATATTGTCTTAATAAAACTATTGCCTTAAATATTTCATAGTTTATCTCTGTTTAATCACAGACACATACAGTAAAATGATCAAAAGACATGAACCACAACACCAAGTTCCTTAGATCTTTAGAACAAAATTTGTAAATGATAATTCCACCGACATATTTTTCAACCCTCAGAAAGTTCCAGAATCCTCATGAGAAGTTTTGTGTTGTTTCAGTTCTGACCTGAGAATAAGTACTAAAGTCAGAAGCCTGTAGTTGTGTTTTCTTTAGTGGTTTCTGTCTTCTGTTTATCACATCCAATGAAGCGTAACACACCTCTTCATCATCACCCTGCAATTAAAATAAAATAATTCTGAAACTATTATATATATAAAGAATTGTTGGTATGCATTAAGACTAAGTGCTACTGTTTTCCTACAATCATGCACAATTTGAATAACATGACAATTATGAATAACATAACGCTGTACTTTAACATGAGCGTGTTTGTGTTGTTCATACCTCAACTGTATTTTTTCTTCTTATTTTGGGGTCTTGAGTTTTACTTCCAGCATCTGAAATGAGTTAAAGTGAAAATAACACTTACTAAAATACATTTAAAACTTGTTTATCGTGATATACTGGCTGCGCTTCTCATTGACAAAGATCATTCATCCACATATCAATGTGACATGGAAGGAAAAGGTTTGAATAAGTACCTGTAGTTTTCTTCAGATAGAGGCAGTACACACATATGGAGCAGAGGAGAACACACACAGCACACACGCTGACCAGCAGCATCCAGCAGAGGAAACACTCACATACATGAGGAGGAGAAACTGTGCTGGAGCCTCCAGAACATGAGCTGTCTAGTTTAATAAACACAACATAACAGTAGACATTAGTAAATGATTTTGCATTCTATTTCGGTCCTTTATTTCTTCTTTTAGAATGTAAGGTTTACAAGAATTACACGGGTAAAATTACAAGTACAAAAATACAACAAATGTTATAATGACAACTTTCAAAACTGATTTCTTACCAGCATAAGAGAGACGAGTTGTCTGCTTTCCATAATGGTACATTTCAGAATGGTAGAATTTGCTATTTTTATCTGTTATCCGTTTCTCAAACTCTGCACAGTAATACAGTCCCAGATCAGAGACTGTAATGTTAGTAATATGTAGATCTAAAGAATTAATGTTGGAGCTTTTAAGAAAGCTGTAACGTGGGAAGGTTGTTTGGTCCATTATCTTATGACCTATTATGAGAGATGGTTGATGTACATGAGAGCAGTTTCTTATCCACACAATGCCGTAACCGTGAGTTAAAGGACGATCACAGTAGATTGTGATGTTGTCTCCTGGTCTGACCTTCATCTCGATTTCTGCTCCATAGATTCTCTGACTAAGCAGCAAAACATCTTAAAAAAGCAAAAAAAAAATAGATAGAAAGATAAATTGAAAAATAAAATTGTAAGTCGCAAACATTAAAATGTGTTTTAAAATGTTTGTAAAAATTTGCATACGATTATATTTCATCGCAACCGCACTAGAATGTAGGCGGTAAATTTTCGGCCTCTCGTGTGTACCAAACAAAACATTTTGAGGTAATTTATCTCCTGTTTTATTTTAAACAAGTTTTAACGCGTATTCTCTTTTAATTCAGATGATTTACTGAACAGATTGACACGCGGTGCAACTTTCAACGCGGTCGCGCGCATCGCGCCCATTTAAACTTAACGAGGATCTTCTGCGTTATTTAAAATGCTCTTTAATATTAACATGCTCGCTTACTTTTTTATATTGGATTTAATATCTGGTTGCACACACGCGAGGAAAATCTTGACAAATTTTCTTTCTAAAATCTTCAACACGCTCACACTGTTTTAAAATCATACAAGATTTAAAAATAGTGGGGCATCACACAAGACATGATTTATTAAGATTATCGTGCCAGAGGAACCAGAGATTGTTACTTATTTATTATTATTATTATTATTATTAAGGTTTACATTTGCTGGCTAGTTCGATAACATCTTACGGTGTTTTCACGTACAGGTCAAACATGCGGTCGTGTCGTTTCCACTCAACAACCGCTTTCTTCATCTCTACTGTGTAATGGACTCTTAAATCAGCTTGTTTCACTAAAGTACAAAAATAACTATTACTTTTACATTGTGAACATTAACACTATGCAAAGTTGGTTTCTATGTACAAAAGCGGTATTTTATTTTAGTTTTTGCAGCTTCAAAATTCTGTTAAGAATTATTTTTATAATATATAAATATAATATATAATAATTATTATTTTATTTAAAATAGTTTAAGAATAGATCAGAAGTATAATTTGTCTTACATATAAGCGCAGTGAGAGTAACTCTTGATCTCTCCATCTCGGTGAGTTAGTGAGAGTAACTGGCTCTGGTAATACAGACATCAGCTCTCATCTGATTGGTTCATGCCAATGGAAAATTCAAGTAGGTTGAACATTTGAAGAGTGACGTGTACCCACCTTCAGTCTTTGACCATCAGACACACATGCAGAGAACATGTTATTTAAAGAATAAAATGATTATTTTTATGATAACTGGTATGTTACAATCACATACTGGTTTGATTCAAATATGCAGATAAGCATTGCTTGTATGAAAAATGTTGTGTTTGGATTTCATATGTGTTTAGTTGTCTGTGACGTATCTGTGAATTGTATTCTGTCAAGACCTTCACATGACACTTTGCTGTTGGTGATGTGACAATAAAAGTGATTTGTTATACAGTCAGCACAAGGACCGTCATGAGTGTCTTTATGTTTGAAAAGAAAATCCAGTGAATTAAAGTTTATATGCATGATCATAATTCACTAGCTTCTTTGTTTTTTTTTTTAAGTGGACCAAACTGCAAAGCTGCGAGGCAACAAAATCTAAACATATCAAAACAGGAAACCCACAACTCATCCAGACGACTTACAAAGCACCTCACATTTACTGTTGTACAACAGAATTAAATTCACACCCCACATCTCTGTTAGGTGTATATATTTTGAAAAATTTACATTTAATATATTTTTGGAATTAAATTGGAATTAAATGAGCGCAGTAATAAATGTTTATAGTTATATATGAAATTGTATATATAGAATTATACAGAACTAAAGTGTATACATGAAATGTACATGAAATTGTTCACAAAAGTAAAAACATACATTCACATCAACACTTATTCAGTTTAGCTTCTATTGGAGTTTAATATTTATATTTATATTCAGAACATTCAGCATATTAAGGCATCCCTATGTTATATATAAATAATATAAAGCTATACAAATATAGCTAAATGCTCCCTATATGGTTAGGATTAGGTGTGGCTTTGCTGAAAGACACCAATCAGGTAGCCGTCTGTCTAGTGTATGAACCAATCAGAAGCAAGGGAGTTTAATTTTGATACAGCTGGATGGATGAAGTATTGTCATGTATGTTAACCCATAGTTGAAATGTATTTAACCCATACTGGTGAAAACACACACGGAGGGCAGTGGGCAGCACTGCAGTGCCTGGGGGAGCAACTGGGGGAACGGTTCCTTGCTCAAGAGCACCTCAGTTGTTTCCTGCCAGCAGTGGGTTTCAAACCTGTGACGTTTGGTTTACAAGTCTTAACGATTATAGGCCACCAACTGCCATGGAAACAGTCGGAATCTGGTCTGGAAGGCAGGACAGAGAGAGAGCAGGGAGGAATCAAAATCTAACCACTTGGAGTTTCAGAAAACAATAAATAATAACTCTTGTTTTATACTTGAGAGTCTAACAGATAAAGAAACTTTAAGCATAGCAAAACAGGAAACCCACAAGTCTTTCTCAGACCATTCTGAATGCACCTCACATTCACTGTGCAGTGTTGAACTTTCACATCATTTCCTCTAGTGCATCACTGGTCATCAAACACAAATGTTTCCATTAGCTTATATGTGGTTTTGTGTGTTGGTTAGAATGCATGTATCTGCAGGAAGAGCAGCTTGCTCAGAGCAGTTTATAATCCACTGCGGTTAAACCATCTGTTTGCATTTCACCTGCATTTTGTTTAAAGCATTCATGTTAAGTTGTACAGACATAATAAACTTAAAACTCAAAATTCATTGTTCTCATTTATTCAAATGTATTGTTCAAATGAATAGTTTATTTAATTTACAAATAAATAGCTAAAAATAAACTTTAAAGGACACTGAACTGTGGATGCTATGTTTGTTGTGTTAAATTTTTACAGGTCTATAAAATGCTTAAAGACTCATTTAGGTGTAAAGACCTGTCAACTAGCCCCTCCCACATTGTAAAATAACCAATAGCATGTTGTTTAGCCTTAAAAGATTTGTTATTTGTTCGCATTTGTTTGTTATAACCACAGTTGTATAAAATGCCTAATAGTTAGTTGAATCGAACCATTTGCGATATTTAATTTCCCCCATAGCACTTTAAAATAGATCAATTTCTGTGTAGGCTGTAAATGGGTCGGATACATTTGTTTTCTCTGTGCTGTTGTGTGACTGAACTGGAACACATTGTGCAGACCGTCACGTGACACTGATGTAAAATCAAACAGCATTTGTTCCAATGTACAAAATACTTGCAACATATAAAAAATATCTAAATCATTCCCCGTCCACTATATAGTGCACTATGTGCCAAATAAAAATTCTACGATTAAAAAAATGCTAGTTTGATTATCTGTAAAATTTATTCCACAAAGAAAATACTGTAAATAATAAAACAAACAAAACACAAGTTCTTCAATTATTATTTTTATTGTCAAAATATGTAAATAAGTATGTAAATAATGTTTCTTGTGTGTTGCTAGGTTTGTATTTGTACATAATGTGGCTTGAAAAAGGTTATATCATATATAGCCGAGTACAAAAAGCAATTAGTTCTGAGTGCAGTAAGCAGTTACTACTGATGAAAGCTGAAAATAAACAGTTATCAGTTAAAGAGTCTCATCTTGGTATAAGAATGTGTAGATGGTAGAAGTCTATAAGTGACTTCAGAATGCAGGCAGAACTTTCCAGCCTTACTCATCTCACACTGATGTGTCTCTGTCTGATCCACCTGAAATAAATAACAGACACACTGAACACAATCTAAACTGTCATCTTTGACATGTTAAATATTAAAGATTGATGGAAAGAAGTAATGATGTAGATACCTTCAGAACATTTACTGTAAACATCTCTTCACGCTTCTCTGAACCTACAACAAACAGATGTGTGGATATATGCTAGTGTAGGACAGCAATGGCAATGGACAGCAATATCATAAAACAACAATGACACCCAGAATCTGTCTTGTGTCTCTTTAACTTCTTAATTTCCTTTTCTTTCTCCATCCTCCCTCACTCTGGCTTCAGAGATCACTGAATGTCTACTGAACATATGTAATATCAAGTATAACAATAGTGAGGTCACTGAGTTTGTAGAATACAGTGAACTAAAAGGTTAGGAGCATAAGAACAAATCTGAACTCCGGTCCAACAAAATAAATTAATATTTATGACCAGGTTGTCTATTTCCTGACATAGCAAATTGTAGGAATGTGACTAAATAACTATTATTAGATTATAAGCAAGCATTGGGCAGCCAGACATAACTATATTTAATAATATAGTCAACCTGCAACCTCTGACTGTGATCATACTGGCACTTTTGTAATTATGAGATCCGCACAAACCAGCTGGCGGCAGTACGGTATTTTGGAATTTTTGTCCAAATGAAAATTGGAATTTTTGTCCAAATTTTGTCACATTAAAATTGGAGTCAGATTAAATTTAATAACAAAATCGACTTTGTTAGAAGTGCTAAGGGAAAAACAGAAGATGTGAAATACCTTCATCTACACTATTGGATTCTATCATTGGGCCAATGTGTGGCTCTTACAGCAGTACAGGGAGAAAACCTATAATCTACAAGTCTCGCACAGAAATGTCATGCACAATTTTGTATTGATTTGTACTGTATACATGAACATATGTAAACAGAAGGATTTTGACTTTATGCAGTTTAAATTGTAATACACATTTATTGGTCATCAGTAATTTTTGGCTATATACATGTAATACAAGTTGTGTTGCATGACTGTTTGCAAACTCTGCTAATCCAGATTCTGTTCACTGACAAAGATCATTGATCCACATATCAGAATAATAATGATGACAAGTGAAGAGCTTGAATAAGTACCTGTAGTTTTCTTCAGATAGAGGCAGTACACACATATGGAGCAGAGGAGAACACACACAGCACAGACACTGACCAGCAGCATCCAGCAGAGGAAACACTCACATACATGAGGAGCAGAAACAGTGCTGGAGCCTTCAGAACATGAACATGCTATTATTAATTAAACAAACATAACAAAAATATTAGTAAATAGTTGTTATTGTTCTGTTTCCATTAGTTCTTCTCTGAGATGGGTGAAGTAATATTACAAGTATAAAGGACAAAGAATATTATATAGAATATTATAGAATATATCACAGAATATTATAATGACTGTCAAAATTGCTTTCTTACCAGCAAGAGAGAGACGTGTTGTTTGGTTTCCATAATAATATTTCTCTGATGGATATATAATGCCATTTTTATCTTTATTTACCTTTTTCTCAAGCTCTGCACAGTAATACAGTCCCAGATCAGAGA
>JAZGTK010006931.1:9606-20051 GCA_036877625.1 Ambastaia sidthimunki | reverse complement strand
CCCATTCGCCCCGTCATAAAATCCAGCTGCTGTGCTACACGATAGAGGTCAGCGTCTCTATAGCTCACAGCAGACTTGTTAGATATGATACCGTAATCAAAACACCCTTCAGCGAGACATTTCTGTGCTTTTCTCTTTAACAGAAATGTGGGGGACGAATCTCCATCTGTTATCTATTTTATGAGATCATATAGCGAGAACGATATCACCACAAATAGCAATACAAGCTGGATTGTGCCACATGGTCTGAGATGAAGTCGTGTTTATCTGGCCCCCAAACTGAAACTCACAGAGTCGTTTTTCAGCTCATGGCAAAGTTAGTTACAATTGGCCTTCACTGAACGGATGTGTAACCCACAGTGCTTTGCAGTAATGTGTTCTGTGTTATCGTCTCGGCTAAATGACTTTAAACAAGTGAATCGCAGCTAGTTACAGGACTAACTTAAGAACTAATTTAAGAACACATCCTTATACCCAAACACTGAAACGTATTAATATTAATATATGAACTGAACATGTCCAATCTGTTAGTTAAATAACAAATCCTGAAGAGAAAAAACGACCATTTTGTTACTAAATGTCTCTTAAATAACAATTTCATGCTCAATAGCCAATATTTCACCACACAGAACACATCATGTTTATCATTACTGTAAGTGAACCTCTATCATTATTTTTTCCTCTTTTGCTGTTGTTTATCGTTTCAGATGATGACAGGATGTCAAGCCACCTGTCTGTGTTGTCATCTGCCTTATTTTTTTAGCTTCTGTAAGTAACAGATTAAATAACGTTTGATTTGATGCTCAGGTCTCAGAACAGCTATAAACTACACAAACCGCCCAGAAATGTGTTATCTCTCTGAGTGGAATGAAAGTTCAGAGTTATTTGCACAAGTTTCCTGCGGATGTTGCTTGGATGCTGGAATTAGAGGACACGACTAATTAAAAACACTTTAATGATCCGCTCATTATCCTCACAAGAGCTGACCTTTCACCTTCTGCAGAGCTGAAACTGTCCCCAATCAACATCTCAAACAGACACGTGTGACCCACATCAGCCACGCTAATGTTATACAGTAAGAGTTTATACATGCTTAGCTGTTTATTTGCTGTGTATTCTTTACCTCTACAACTGTGAGCCTCAGTGAATTAGTGTGTATTATAAACTGCTGATTTTAATGGTTAACTGATATAAAACCAACAACACTCATTAAAATGTTTTGTACTAGTAACAATACAAAAACATTTCAAAGACAAGGTCAAAGGTGAAGCGTGTTTGAAGGTGAAGTTTCATGACACTCTGGAGGTCATAACACAAGTACAGCCACCAAAACACTGTTTTTCCTCTTTGCAAATTGTAGCAAAAAACATTTAAACAGTGATGCTGTGCTGCAGTTATTTACTACGGTAACAAAGTCAAAGACCGGCATGTTACAGTCCAATGTCATAAAGAAACAAGGTCAGTCTCAGTGTGGAAACACAGTGGTGTCGTCCTGTCGTGACTACAGTGCTGGGGGGCTGAAGTGTGATGACATGCTAAACATCTCTGTAATCCTGTTTCTGATGCCAAATCAAATTAAATAATCTCTGGCCAATCCCGCAGGAAAGACGAGTACACACGCAGCCGGGATCTTAACAAGACTCTAGTGTGCTACCAGCGTCTCTCTCAATCGTTCCTCTCGCCGCAAATCAGCCATATTGTCACCCTGGATTTACGTCAGCAGGGCCGCGGGGAGTGTTTCCTGCTCCTGATTGGGTGATTAGTTAATAGGAGATAATGTTTGCCATCAGGCCCCGGGAGCAGCAGAGAAAGATGAGAAGACAAGGACTGTGTCTTATCCTTCACTAATCTGAGAGAGAGAGACAGCCAGAGACTGCGGCAGCTGGACCGCAGTTGTGGAAGTTTGGCAAGGACAGAAGCCAGTGTCAAGAATCCTCCCTCTCTAACATAGCTGTGCTAATGGGAAAGGCTGAGGGTCATCTGGAGCCATTTTTAATCTCTGATGGATGAGCCCTTTCAGAGAAGAAAAGATCTGGAGTGCTTTTTCTCACTGGCTAAGGACAGCCTTAAATTTGAGGGTAGCAGTCAACATCTGAAGTATTGCATTTTTTGAGCTAAAAAAGTGGTTGAATAAACATTGAATAAACTACTCTTTATGACACTCATACATGGTTGACTGCAAACATAAAACCAATAGTTCTGTTTCTAAAATCACAATAGATTTTGGTGAAATAACAATCAATTTAAATTTACACTAAAATCCTAAAACACAGCAGTCATATATTTAAATATATACACATTTTTCATCACCAAAAGCCAACAGCAGTACCTCAGTGACCTGCACATACACTTCTAATAAAAGTGCTTTACAATGCCATAGAAAAACATTCTGACTGTATCTTTCTGAAAAGAACCTCTGTTCCACAAAATATTCTTTGTTGTGGAAAAAGGTTCTTTAGACTTAACTTTAGAACCTTTGACTAAAAGGATCTTTGAGGAACCAAAAATGGTTCTTCTATGGCATTGCTGTGAGGAACCTTTTACAAACCTTATTTTGAGAGTATGTCTTTGAGTTGCCTGTGAGAAGCGAACATTTGAGGTGAATGAATTAGGACACTATTCAGTTCATTGAGGACAGAGATTTGCTCTGCTGCCAGCTGTAATAAATCTCTGAGCTTCCTGTTTGTACCCAATAAAAGACACAAGGCCAATGTAAATATTCATTCTGAATGGGCTGGTGTGTTTGTGCTTCTGAGAGTAGAAGGAAGAATCGTGTGGTACACAGGGGGTGCCCAAAACACAGAGAGTGAAAGGAAAGAGACTGCATACATAACAGGATTAGTGATGGGACAACGGTCCGGCCAGCGGGACACAGGGAGAAATGATGTAATCCAGGATCCAGCGATGATGTCTGAGGAAAAACAGCATCTTCAGCATGAGGCTGCACAACAGCCACAGCGACCCTGAATGAAGAATGAAGACACATCAGAAGTTTACAGCTAATGCTATATTGATTGCTGAGAAGTTTTATTTGTAAATGTTAGGCAGAATTGATTGTAAACAAGCATTATAAATACAGCAGACAGACAGACAGACAGATATATACACGTGTCGTGGTGGACAGTCAGAAATAAAATCTGCATATTGAGTGTGACGGTACTCAGATGAGGTCACCATTGAAATCTTTCTCACATGATTCATATATCATATAGACAGAGCTAATGAAGGTGTAAACAAGGTCCAAAACACACTGTGATTCAAACAGTCAAGTCAAATGGAGATCTGCATTGTGTTTATAGTGTAAACAGGTTATTAAAGGGCCTTTCTAATGAATAAAAACTGATTATATTAAATGGATGTATTTAGCAAGATTCTTGAGCCCTAACAAGATTTAGTGATTTGTTGTCTGCAGTTATAATCCAGAAATATTACTTTCCTTTCAAATGTCTTGGAAAAGCCTGTTTGCTTGTTTTCTAAAAGCGGAATAATTATTTTTGTAAGTTTAAACACCAATAACAAAATTGCTTTTTGCTGAACTGTGTTGTATTTCTTTCTAAAAATTAAAAAAATACATTTGGTCATCTTGGTTCAACTCTATTACTCTATTATTGCCAGTTATTTTCAATTGACCCCAATTGTTTTTAATATGCCCAAAAACACCCATTAAAGCTCGTATTAAAAACTAGTCACTGAATTCAGAACATAAACTTTAAATCACAAAATATTTAATTTAAGACTTTACAGATTTCAGTAACTTTTTCCAGTGTTTGAAGTATAAAAAAAGCAGGACTGAGGTTTATATTTAGTGAAATGTGAAGAATTCGAAGTGGGTTTATTGGCAACACAGAGACAGATATCTGTGTGCTATGTAGCATTCACACAGAGCAAGCTAACTGAGTTTCTGAAGATTTCATTCAATATTCTGCCAGAGTCACTTTTGTTAGAGAATGCAGTTGTTGCTCTCAGTTGTAACCAGATTGTGTGAACGCAAACATATTTTGCAGTCTTCAAATCAGATTGACAGCTGTATTCTTCTGCTGTGTGAACATACTCAGTGATACATGGACTTGCACACTTTACATAAATCTTCATTCGTTATGTTTCCATTGTAGATTACTGTAAATGTACTTTCTGTTTGCTCATACACACTAAGGAATGTTTTAAAATGTTTGAGTTTATGAGACAGTCTGTCCAGCCAGTGCAGCCAGTTTAAACCTGCTCTCTGTATCAACATCCTCTCCACACGTCCTCAGGCAGCTGCTTTCTAATGGTAATTCATCTGAGTGCCCAGTATGTCTAAAGCAAGTCCCTGATTCAAAGTAGACAGAAGTAGATCATGGTTTTCCCGAGGTGAAACATTTCCCGCTAAAGGAATGTGCCATGAAAAATGACATCTCACGATTACTCAGTGATATGATTTTTGCTCCTCAGGCTCTCGTATAGTCTGTGGTAATCCCAGCATTTACTGCACTAAACCATTAAAATAAAGACCAGTCGCAGAAAACCCTCTAACTAGCATGCTTGCTACTAACTACTAACAGCAGCTCAACTAATAACTGTCCTTATTTCTACATAAATGTCCATACTTGAGTTTTGCATTTGCCGGGTCATTTGTTGCATAGCAACAGTCAAGGTTCTTGTATAATAATCACCTAAAATTCTGCTTTCGAACAAAACAGACAAAATTTGTTCAGTTGAATTTTCAAGGGAGGTTTTTGCCCGACCTTTACAGTTTTATTAGCAATTAACCCCACCTAGCCCTCCCACTCCCCACAAAATGTACCAACTAATAAAATACACTTGGATTTTAACTACACTGTACAGTCCCAAATCCTTTCAACACTACCATGTTTTTTAGAAAATTAAACTAATGGCCAGTCTTATCAGAACACAATCTTCAAAACATGCAGAGCCAGAATTGTGTGAAGCTTTTTATCTTCGCTGGTATGTGTATTGATTCAGGACCGTAAGGGCTTTCTGAGTAACTACAACAGCATGCAGAGTGTGTTGTAAAACTCAGGGATCACATAAGTTATGAGAGACTGGAGATGTTTACGGGCAGTTGTGATAAATGTACATCTGAGAGTGTTTATTTGGTGCTTGATATTAAATGCATGAGGATACCCAGGTGACAGTGTCCTCAGAAGTGCTGTTTATTCCTCAGTAGATATTCTTGCTGGAATGGACTGGGGTCAGAGTTGAAACTATTACATACTGGTGCTTAATTAATTCGTCTGAATGTCACCTTGCAGGAATGCAAGGAGAATCTCAAGTGAATGTACTCTTGTGTGTGTAATATGCACTTTCAGAAACTGATGGTGGTCTAGTGCCTGATGCTCTGGACTGATAATGGACACACTATACTGCAGGTCCAGACGCAGACAATTTTAGGGAGAACCAAATCTGCAGTTTGCCCTTGAGTAAAGAAACTTGAGGACTGTCTTGACAAGTCTTGTAAGCTACTTGAAATCAAAGTTCTTTGCTAAATGAAAAGTAAAAGTAACTGTATAATCCCTAGAACTGGTACTTCAGAAAAACGCTGAATGGTTTACAGCTCAAAGATGAAGTGTAACAAAATACCAACGTTTAAAGCACTTCAAGATTTTATTTTTCCCAAAATATGGCTCAAAACACAGGAAACAGCAGTTTACACTCGTAAAATATCTTAGCAACCGGTCTGGCAGGAGCATATTTCTGCATTTAAAATATCTGGGCACTCACATGAACTGCCTGCTGGCACCACAGCTGAAGATTTGATTCAAATTCAGCAATTTGACCTGTAATAGTTTAATGATAGAAAAATGGCAACATTCCAAAACAATAATAATAGTTCTTAAACTTGCATAAATATGAGACTTTTCAGTGGGTCTCAGAGGTCAACAATTCCACACAACAACGCCTGTTGAGTAAATCAAAGATAAATGGTCAAATTATTTTTGACAAAGTCTAATAAAACTTTATGGAGAGTAAGTGGGCTGGTGTGAAACTTTAGCCTCCAGCGTTATTGGTAAACTTTTCAGTCAAAATAGCTGTACAGCAGAACTTTAAATATGTTTTTATGTCTTTACATGATCATCAGTATCAGTGTGTTAAACACAACATAACACAACATCCATGATGCATTTAATGTGTCGTGTTTACAAGTAAAACAATAATCATTTGGAATAATTTTTACTAATGAACTGTTGCCGTTGTAACATTTTTTAGTAAACAAAATACAATTAGATTTCCAGGTCTGTGCAGCATTGTCCCGTATCTTTGCTTTCCTCTGAGACAGAGGAGGACTGTGTTGTAGAGTCAGACTGCTACAGGACCTCTAATGGTGTTATTTACAATCAGACAGAATGAATAATACCCAAGAAAAGACAGAATGAAAAGCTACCGATTCGGGTCATTGCATAATATAATTTCACTGAAGAGAAGCTTCTCCCCTCATTCATCGTGGCCACACCGCCATTAATATTTCCCAATAAATAGCATTTAAGCTTCTATATTTATTTCCTTTATGATCTGAGATCTTTGATGATTAATCTTACAGAGTCTGAGACGTATTACCTGCTTCATTAACATGATATATGACACATTAATCTTTCTTTCTCACGATGGAAGACGTGTTAGACGCTTCTGTTGGTCTCGTCTCTTTTGCATGAACTCTTCTCTTGTTGGGTAACACTTCATTCTGGTCAGGAGTTGCCAGGTTTATACAATAAAAGTCATGACGTGACGATGACCAATCACAGCCTGCTCTGCGTTTAGAGGATTATTTTGGGATGTTGGTTTATCATCTAAAACAGTTAATTCCACAATAACAGACCAGCGTGCAAAAAACTAACATAAAATGACATTCTCATAATTTCACAACAGAATCAGTCTATGAGCAGCTGTCCAGAAAACACTTTAGAAATGAGCTGATAATAAAGACAATGTAATCACCATTTCTCTCCATCCAAAAGCAATAAGTTCTTATTTCACAGACATAACTCAGAAAACACTGCAGAACACATATATATAGTTCTGCTTATAGACATCTGGTTTACTCGCTGCTAAGTGGCTCAAACAAACTCAAACAAACAAATCAGACCAGCAGATAAAAGGAAGCAGTCAAGCAAACAGTATTTTAACAAGAGTTGTTGTCTGACAGCAAGTGAGCTATAGATTCCAGCCTCTGACTATAATAATGACCACATTTAATAAACGGACATTTTGGTTTTGTTCTGAGTTCTTGATTTTCAAAGAAAGTCTCATATAGGAACATTTTCCCAGACATTGTTGTGTTGCTTGACAGCAGCACATGTGATGTGAAGATACAATATCATTTCAGTCCTTTAAACAGCAAAAACTGCTGAAGAAGTTTCCCTGCTGATAACAACAAAAGCTGAACATGCGTGACAACACACACACACACACACACACACAGAAAGCACAAAAAATCATCAGATAGCCGAGATTAGAGTCTCGCTTTGTGTCATTAAATTAACAGGAGAAAATAAACGCAGAGCCTTTAATAAAAGATAGCAGTACAATCACTAAACAATAATGAGTGAATTGGACATTGATTTGATATTGTTATATCAGATGATTATGTGAAGTGTTCAATAAATCATGAACAATCACTAATCACACAATGACATCACAGAGAATATTTCCTGTTCTTCCTCATCATACGTTGTGTGTCAAAATAATGAAATCTTCATATGAATTAATATCATCTTTATATCATCTAAACCAGCTAAATAAAATTAGATTGAAATTAGATATTTCTTACAAAGACTGTAGATGAACAACAAGCCTTTCTCAATAGGTCTCAAAATTATATATATTATATATGTATATATTCATCTGATGGAAATATCAGAGGATAATAATTATTGTCTGGCCCACATCCACACGTGCAGGAAGCATCTAAAACAACTCTCAATCAATCTCAAAACAATCTCTCCCCCGAGACCCCCCCACAAACGAATCTGCATAACAGAAGCCACGTGACTGATGTCTGACTTTTCCCAAAGTGTCTGATGAGACAGAAGACAAAGCACTGAAAAGCAGCTCAATGTTACAGCCGTGGATTAACACCTCAAGGTCACACAGCACGGGCATTTCAATTAATGACTTTAAGAGGACGAAATTCCGGCCCACAGGAGCCAAATGGCTGTTTAATGAGGCTGTCATTCCTGACTGAGCTTTGGAAAAGAGGGATCGGGAACAGAGGCTGTCACCCTGTTAAGCAAGCCAGGAATGTTGGGGATTTGTAATGTACAGGAAAGGATGAAAGCAAGTGAATTTTATTGCTGTTATAAAAATAGGAATCTTTCTAATCTGTTTTTTTCAGGATGGATTTGTTTATACTGATGATGCAAAAACAGAATTTGACACATTAAATGGAGGATAAATAAAGGAAATTAACACAAAGAGTGACATACAACGCATCTAATCTAAATTGCTTGCTTACAGGTGAAATCTTTGCACGCATACACGAGGAAATGTCAGACTGCAGACAGTATTGAAGGAATTTAACTGCAGACACACTGTTATCTCCAGAGAACACTTGTTGATTTTAATCTGTGGTCAGATTTGATTACATAAACTTCTGCAGATTCTCACGTCCTCTTTGTGCCCGTGGAGCAAATGTTGATTTGATTACAGCCATTTGTCAAGCTCTGAATGTAACTGTGCAAAAACAAATATTCTTAACCAAAATCATTCTTAGACAATCTGTATTTTTATTTAAAATAAAATGAGTGTCTTTGCATAATAATCTGTCTTAAAGCAATCAAACATAAACATCGTTTTCTGACACTCATGTCATTTAGATGCATTTATTAAACATGCAATTATTAATGCACAATTAATATTTGTTCTTCTGTAAAACACAAAAATATATGTTAAGCACAATGTCAGAGATGCTCTTGTTTGTACAAAAGAAGTAAATAATGATTTATTCTGACAGACTCTAAAAAGGCCAAAAAAACACAATAAAAAGTATCTGTACAACATACATGATATATTTAAGCTTTCTAAACTAAAAGTTCAGACATTCATTAATGTTTGACGGTAAGTGAGATCAATTCAGTAAATAATACAGGGCTGGAAAGACATGAGGGTGAGTAAATGACGTTCTAATGTTTATAAATGTTTAGTTTTATGGTTTGGAATCAGCTGTCTGTACTGTATGTAATGTTCCTCAATGTAATGTGGGACAGTTTTATTCTGCTGCATTACAAAATGAATGACCTATAATGATAGTTTCTATTCAAGTGGGGTTGGATCATATCAGAGCTCAGACGCGGCTGCTTAATTGATTTTTCATCCGCTCCTCCTTCTCTCATCAATTTTACCTAAAATATAATCCAGTTTAGACACATTGACATTAGATTTACTTCTATCAAACCCAAATCTGGCACTTTTTATCCAGAGAGAAAAAAACAGCATTAGATGAGGACACTGATCTATCTATCTGTGTCTGTCTGTAAATTACACATGAAATACTCGCACTGGGAAATGTCAGATGTATGTCATATTTTGTCAGATCTGCAGGTTTATATTAAGGGAATCAAAACAAGTACTGTATGCACTTATACTGAATAATTAAATCAATACTTTGTCATTTGTTCAAAGCTGCTGACTGAAATTGAGGTACATGAGACTTTTTAATCGAGGTGGAAAATATAGCCTGAGGTAAATCAACCTTTCAGTGTGGGATTAACAATGTGAATAAGCTCTTACAGTAACTGTTTGAGAAATGTGGATTTTTGCACATATGGCCACTGAAATCAGAGCTGATCTTTACATTTAAAGAAACCCATTAAAGTCACTTCCATGTGTCAACAAACAAGCAGATATAAACTCATGTGAGATTTTAGTAAACCTGACATGACCCCTAACCACTCATGGCTCAGTTTCTTGCCGTTTTTGTTTTTTGCTAGACACAAGAACTCAGATGCCATCAAGTGCACAAAGGCCTGCAGATGTTTAGCTGTCATCTGAGGGGCTTGTTGAAGGATTCTGTTGGAGACAGAAAGTCTTTGGGCTGCTTTAGTGGGATGTCCACAACTAGCTACAACATTTGTAAACTGTCTGTGGTCTGACTCTTCATAAATCCTACTGCAACCCTTTCATTCTTTACAGCTTTCACATCTCTTTCTCTGAAATCTGGTGTGATAAAGCCTTTCTTCAGCTGAAGCAGTTGTGAGAAGACACACAGTAACTGTGAGAACATGTTTCATGCGGTGGCTGCTGATAGTAACGTTAAGGTATCCACAGATACAAAACTACATTCACTTCAAGATTTGCATAAACCCAGCTCGAGGGTGTGAAAAACTTTGCTTGCATGTTTTACCCTCATAGAGTAAAAGGATGAATTATACAATATTAATGAAATACAGCTGTAGCTAACCCAATCCACAGTCTAATTCCCAACAGCAGCTCCACACACACTGAATTAAAAT